>NBZA01000028.1:6689-35093 GCA_003054995.1 Aleochara bilineata
CACTCAACCTGAGTTTAAAGTACCTGAAGAGGTCCAAATGCTTGAGGAATCACCGGAAAGGATTGAGGTAACACAAATGGTCGACGAAACTGGTAAAACTACCAAGAAAACTATACGCAAACGCATTATTAAGAAACCTAAAGGCAAGGACATTGAAACAACTGAAATCACCACCACACAAGAAGATGAAGGTCCTGAGAGTATCACCGTGAAGACCACAACTAGTAAAAACCTAGATCTTCCTGATGAAGATGCAGAAATCTTTGAACCTGCACTTATTAAGAAAGCTAAGGCAATGCCTGTGATGCATGAGCTCCTAGAGGAGGTAAAAGTGACTGAAGTTAAGTCACGTTGGGGACAACCAGTTCAAACAACTACTAAGAAACGAACAATTAAGAAACCAATTAAACCCAAAGAAGAGATAACTGAAATTAGAACGATTGAAGAACCCGGCAAAGAACCAGAAACTATTGTTACCGTTATCACAGAAGATATAGACATTTCTGAAGTAGATCAGGTACCAACAGACGCAGTAGTGGTCGAAGAGTTGCCAGAGGAAATTATTGTACATGAAGATACACAGGTGACAATTAAAAAACGCCGAATTAAGAAACCCAAGGGCAAACAAGATGAAATCATTGAGATTGAAACAATCATGGAACCTGATAAGAAACCTGAGACCATTGTGAGGACTTCGAAGATTATGAAGAGCAAGCAACCAGAAGAAACCCTAGAAGATCTGGAAACGCCTGAAGCAAAGCGCAAACGAGCAAAGTCTGTGTGCTATGAACTTCCAGAGAAAATAACCGTGACTCAAATTGTCTCCCGTGAAAATAAACCGTCTCAACGCACGGAGAAAACAAGGGTTATCAAGAGGATAATTCCTGCCAAAGAAGAAGTGACTGTTATTGAAACCGTCCAGGAAGGAACAAAGAAACCTACGACTAAAGTGACCACCGAAGAACATGATATTATTGACTTTGAAGAGCTACCTGAAGACTCAGTTCCCATACAAGAACTGCCACAGCAAATAACAGTGACTGAGGAGATAACACCTGCAGGTGAAATTAAGAAGAAAATCACCAAGAAACGTGTGCTTAAGAAGCCAAAGGACAATCAAACAGAAACCACCGAAATTACCACTGTTTTGGAAGATAATAAGCAACCTGAAGTGACAATAGAAGTTAAGGAAGAAGTTGAAGATGTGGACTACTTGGAACCATTTGAAGTTAAGCCTAAAAAGGCGAAGGTTAAGATTCAAGAATCAGAAGATGAGGTGGTTGTGACTCAAGTGGTCAGCAATGAAGGCCAGCCTGAGAAGAAAACTGTAAAGAGACGAACTATTAAGAAACAAATGGCCCCAACTGAAGAAATCACTGAAATCGTGACCCTTGAAGAGGACGGAAAGGAACCTGTAACTTCAATTGTGACTTACATGAATGAGAAACCTATTAAGTTTGATAAGCCTGTAGAAGAGGTGTTTGAAGAACCACGGCAGATTGAAATCACCGAAATCACCGACGAAGATGGAACCAAGAAGAAAATTGTTAAGAAACGCATTATTAAGAAGCCCAAGGGCAAAGAAACTGAAGTTACCGAAATTGTGACCACCCAGGAAGATGATAACATCCCAGAAACTAAAATATTCACATACACTACCGACGAAACAGCACCATATGACCAAGTTTCAGAACTGAAACCTTTGAAGAAACCTGTTAAGCCACAAGTGACCATCGAAGAAATGCCCGAGGAGGTATCTGTGATTAAAACTTGTACTCCTGAAGGTAAGATTGTTGAACAAACAGTTAAGAAACGCGTTATTAAGAAGCGTGTGAAACCAACCGAAGAAGTGACCAATATTGAAACCGTGCAACAAGGCGACGAAGAGCCTGTGGAAACGACGACTATCACTGAACATGACGTGAAATTCGTGGATGAGACTCCTGAAAAGTTCCAAGTTGCCGTCGAACTTCCTGAAAAAATGAGCGTTATTGAGGAAACAATCGGCGATAAGAAAATGAAGAAAATCATTAAGAAACGCGTCGTAGTCAAGCCTAAAGACAACGATCAGGTTGAAACCACAGAATTCATCTCCGTTCAGGAGGATGACCAACTGCCCACATTTACAATCAAACAATACACGACAAACACTGACTTTGAAGAAGACGTCTTCGAGGAACTCGAACCAATGCACATACATAAAACCAAACCCAAAATCACACGCGTGGAGGACGAGGTAAATGAAACAAGTACATCAACCACCACGGACACTCTCAAACAACCCAAAGCCAAAAAGCCAAAACACAAAAAGCCACTACAAGAAGAACCACAACAACCCAATACACATATTGTAAGCGAAACACAAGATGAAACCCTAGGTAAGAAGTCACACAGTATACCACCAATTTCTCTCTGTTCTCATGATGTGCAAACGCTAATTTTACGTGATATTTCAGGTGAGATTAAAGACGATGTGGTGTTTGATAAAGCAACACCAGTAACAGAACCACAAGAGCATGTCTCTGTTACCACTGTTGATACACAAAAAGGAGTCGCTTTTGAAGAGGCTCCTGAGCCGGTTATTGCTGAGGAAGTTGTGGAACCCACTAAGAAACCAAAGAGTAAAGTGATCAAAAAGGTAAAGAAGGTAAAAGGTAAGGATGGAGTTGTTGAAGAGGTTGTAGAGGAAGTGCCAGAAGAACCTGTTCCGGTTGAAGAAGAAAAACCAGTTAAAACTAAACCAAAGTTGGAGAAAATTACACCAATGAAAGTGGAAGAAAAACAAGTTAAACCGCAGAAAATGGTGATTACAAAACCGGAAGAAAAGCCAGTGAATTTGGCTGATATTAAGTTGAAGAAGCCAAAGATTCCACAACAACGCGGACGCAAAGATTCTAAACTTCCCAAGTTCTTGCTAAAGAGCAGAATCAAGTTTATAGATTTTCCACCATTAACTGAAGCTGAAAAAGTCCCAAAAATCACTCAAATGGCTCCCGTAGTTCGGGATAATGGCATTCTTTCAAGAAATGTTAAAGAAGCTGAGAAGATTCCAAAGAAAAAGATCCGCAAACCCAAGGATATTGACAAAGAGTTGTTGGATTTGGAAAAACTTGATTTAGAGTTTGATGATTATGAAAAACCAGAACTTGAGAAGGTTGACGATGCCTATAAATATAAGAAACCTGAGAAAAAACCAAAGGAAGAAGGGAAGGAGGAACCCATTCCTCTAAAGATTGGTAAAGGAAAGATGCCACCCAAGGAGGAAGAACCTGAGCAAGTCAAACTCAAGAAGATACCAAAGAAACCCAAGGAAGAAGACACCGAAGGGGAAAAGAAACCCAAACCAGAGAAACCAAAAGAAGATAAGCCTATCAAAGAAATTGAGGAAGGCGAACGTGACAAAATCAAGTTTGAACCATACGACATCGACCGGGAATCGCCCGAACGCGAAGAACTGGAACTTCCTGAACGAGAAAAGCCAGAAAAAGAAGTTCCTGAAAAAGACGCACCTAAGCCTAAGAAACCTAAGAAGACCAAACCTACTCCTGAAAGCGTAGAAATTCCCTTGAAACCAGGTGTTCCCAAACCCCAAGAACCCGAAGAAGAGCCCGAAATTAAACTTAAATATAAGCAGAAACCTTTGCCTGAACCAGAACCTGAAGAAATTAAACTTAAACCGTTTACTAAACCCAAGCCAGATGATGAAGAAGTGCCGAAAGATTTAACTGTAGGTAAGCCTATTCCACATGACACTGAAAGAGATGACGAACCTCTTGACATTAAACCATTTGAACCAACTGATGTACCCAAAAAGAAAAAGATTAAGAAAATTAGACGCGTTAAAGGAGACAAAGGAGAAGATACGGTAACTTTTGAAGATTCTGAAGAACGATTCGATGGTGAAGTGGAAGAACCTCAGGCATCAGAAATGATTGAAGAAGAAGAAATATTTGAAGATGTGCCGGAAGAATTGCCAACTGAAATAATCAAGACGAAAAAGATTAAGAAGAAAAAGGTTGTTGCAGAAACACCAACAGAACCTGAAGTGTTTGAAGACGTGCCTGAAGAAATTCCAGAAGTTAAAACCAAAGAGGAGGTTATTGTGACTGAAGAGATAACAAAGATCAAGAAGAAAAAGAAGATTCCCAAGCCAAAGGAAGAACGTCTAGAGTTCCCCATTCAGCTAAAGCCTATTAAGATTGAGCGCAAAGAACAAAAACCCACGAAACTTATTATTTCACGCGTTGAGGATGCTCCAATTAATCTCGCTGAATTAAAGCTGAAGAAAGCAAAGGTTCCACAGCAAAGGGAGAGGAAACAATCAAAATTACCTAGATTCTTGCTTAAGAGTCGCATTGTTCATATTGACTTCCCACCTCTATCTGAAAGTGAAAAGAAACCAATCATTGGACAACTTGAACCGGCTTATAAAGATGCTGGTGTTCTTTCTAGAAATGTTGCTGATGCTGAGAAAGTACTAAAGACCAAACGAAGAAAGTTGAAGGATTTGGATACAACTAAAGATGTTCTAGAAAAACTTGATTTGGAATTCGATGAACTGAAGAAGACCGAACTTGAAAAGGTGGACGATGAGTACAAACATCTTAAGCCTGAAAAGAAAAAGCCGGAGAAGCAGGAAGAAGAACCCAGCAAACTTAAAATTGGTAAAGGAAAGATGCCCAAGCCTGATGATGAACCTGAAACAGTACAACTTAAGAAAATACCCAAGAAACCGCAAGAAGTAGAGGAAGAAGTTAAAAAGAAGCCTGGTAAAGAGAAACCTGAAAAACCAGAAGAAATTGTATTGAAGAAAAAGGAAGAACCAGAGTTTGAACCATTTAAACCTTATGACATTGAAAGAGAGTCTCCTGAAAGAGAAGAGTTAGATCTGCCAAAGATAGAAGACGAAAAAGAGAAAAAACCAAAAGAAAAGAAGGATAAGCCAGCTAAACCTAAGAAAACTAAGCCGGAACCAGAAATTGAAAGTATTCCTCTGAAACCAGGTATTCCTAAGCCTCAAGAACCTGAGGAAGAACCAGAAATTAAGTTGAAATATAAACAGAAGGATCTTCCTGAACCAGAAAAGGAAGAAATTAAATTAAAACCGTTTAAGAAACCAGAGGAAGTGCCTGAGGTACCCGAACAAGAAAAACCAGAAGAGGAAACGGTTAAATTACCTAAGGAAAAAGAAATTATTGAAACTGAAACAATCGTAACAAAGAAAAAGATCAAGCACAAGAAGCCAAAGGACAAACCAACTGAGGTAGAAGAAGAAGAAGAACAACCAGTTGAAGAAATACCGGAAGAAGAGGAAATCAAGCCAGAGGAAAAGGTAATAACTGAGGTGGAAACCATCATCACCAAGAAGAAAATTAAACATAAGAAGCCAAAAGAAAAACCTACAGAAGTCGAGGAAGAACAACCAGCTGAAGAGATTGTAGAAGAACTTGTTCCTGAGGAAATACCTGAAAGTGAAGAGGTGGCTGAAGAGAAAATAATAACAGAGGTGGAAACAATTGTAACCAAGAAAAAGATAAAACGCAAGAAGCCCAAGGAAGGCAAACCTGAAGAGCTGGAAGAGGAAACGCCATTTGAAGAAGCACCAGAAGAAATTATTCCGGAGGAAATTCCAAAAGAACACGTTGAGGAAACTATCCAAGAAATAACCACAGTAACGAAAAAGAAGAAGAAACCTGTGAAGAGGGTTTCATTCAGCGAAGAAGTAAGAGAAGAACGACCAATCTTAAAACCAATTAAAATCATTCGGGAGTCTCAAGAACCACAGAAATTGATCATCACTAAGCCTGAAGATGCGCCAGTTAACTTTGCCGAAATTAAGCTTAAAAAACCTAAAACAGCACCAAAGAAGGAGCCCAAACAAGTGAAATTGCCCAAATTCTTACTTAAGAGCAGAATCAATCGAGTAACTTTCCCACCTGTGACCGAAGCTGAGCAGATTCCAATTGTGGCAGCACTTGAACCAGTCTACAAGGAAGCTGGTGTGTTGTCTAGAAATGTTGATGATGCAGAGAAAGTACTTAAAAAGCGACCAAAGAAGATTAAGGTTACTAATGAGACTATTGAAAAGTTAGATGCAGAATTCGAAGAAATAAAGAAACAAGAACTTGAAAAGGTTGATGATGAATACCGGAAAGGCATTGCTAAGAAACCCAAAGAAGAACAACCGGAAGAACCTCAAAAGAAACTTAAAATAGGTAAAGGTATAATACCAGAAGACAAAGAAACTGCTGAAGAAGTTGTCTTGAAGAAGGTGCCTAAGAAACCTAAAGAACCAGAAGAAGAAGTCAAGAAACCTGAGAAGGTACCAGAGTTGAAAGAAGAATCTAAGAAACCTGAGGAGCCTGAGGATATAGAACAAGAACCATTGAAACCGCTGGAAACTTTAGAAGCAAAGAAACCAACAAAACTTCCCAAAAAGAAGAAACCTGTGGAACAACCAGAAGAAAAGATTCCTTCAGTAGAAGAAGCGGCTCCGCCCGAAAAAACCGAAGAAATTCCAGAAGAACCAATAAAAGTTCAAGTAGTTGAGAAAAAACCAGTTGAAGTTGAAGAACTCCCTAAGCCAGTTGCAACTGAAGAAGTTCCACAGGAAGTAGAAGAGGAAGTAACCACAATTGTAGAAGAAACAGTTGTCAAGAAGGTTAAGAAAATCAAAAAGCCAAAACGAAAAGAATCAGTTAAAGAAACACCAGAAGAAGTAGAAGCGGTGCCTGAAATTCCTCAAGAAGAAGAAGAAGTCCCTGAAGAACCAACGATAAAGATCGAAGAAGTAGAACATATTAAGAAGAGGAAGAAGCCTAAGTTCGAAAAACCTGAGCAAATTGAACTGCTTAAACCAATAAAGATTATTCGTAAGACAATTAAACCTACGAAGATGATTATTTCTACACCGGAGGAAGCTGTGGTTAATCTTGCTGAAATCAAACTGAAGAAACCAAAGGTTCCAGAAAAGAAGAAAGAAAAGTCAGTCAAACTTCCCAAATTCTTGCTGAAGAGTCGCATCAACTACGTTAAATTCCCACCAATTTCTGAAATTCTCCAAAAGCCGAACATTACTGACATGGAACCTGTTGTCAAGGACAATGGTATTCTATCAAGAAACATGGCTGAGGCTGAGAAAATTGTAAAGACTAAGCGTAGGAAACTTAAAGATATCGAAAAAGAAACTGACACACTTGAGAAATTGGATTTGGAAATGGAAGAACTTAAGAAGCGTGAAAAAGAAACTGTAGATGACGAATATAGATACAAGAAACCAGAGAAGAAACCAGTGGAGGAAGAAAAGCCAGAAGAGAAAACTATAAAGATTGGCAAAGGTAAGGTTCCTAAGGAAGAAGAAACACCAGAACAAACTATCAAATTGAAGAAAATACCACAGAAAGTTGAGCCTGAAGTGCCAGAAGAAAAGAAAAAGCCCAAAAAGGAAGAACCAGAAGAAATACCTAAGAAAGAAAAAGAGGAGAAGGAATATCCTAAGATGGAACCTTTCGAGCCTTTTGATATTGAACGTGAACCTATTGAACGCGAAGAATTGGATCTTCCTGATATAGAAAAACCAGAACCCACCAAGAAGGAAAAACCAGAAAAGAAACCAAAGAAGGAAAAGAAACCTAAACCTGAACCAGAAGTGGTTGAAATTCCTATAGAACCAGGCGTGCCAAAACCAAAAGAACCCGAAGAAGAACCAGAAGTCAAATTTAAGATCAAACAGAAACCCAAACCAGAAGAACCTGTGGAGGAAATTAAACTGAAACCTTTCAAGAAACCGGAACCTGAAATGGAAAATGTTGAATTCACGATAATTAAACAGGCAGTCATCAAACCAACTGAAGAAGTTGACATCAAAGAAATTAAGGAAACGGTGCAAATAACAGAGATCAAGAAACCGAAGAAACCAAAGAAGAAGAAGGAAGAACCTGAACATGGTGAACCTGAACGTGAACGTGAGGAACCCGGTGAAGAACCCATCGTAGAAGAACCGGTTGAAGAGCATATTATAAAGATAACCATGGAAGATGCGCCTACAATTGAGGAAGTTCAAGATGAAGTGCCTCTTGACAAAGAAGAACCAGTTATTGAGGAACCAGAAGAAGTTGTTACCATAAAATCTAAACCAAAGCCGGAAGTTAAGGAAGAAGACATTGAGGAAGTTATCAAACCAGGCAAGAAGGTTATTGAAGAAATTGTAACTGAGGAAGTAGTGATCAAGAAGAAGAAACCAAAGAAACCTGTAGAAGAAACGGTTGAAGAAGTAACCATACCAAAGATTGAACCCAAAGAGGAAGAAGTCGTTGAGATACAAGAGGAGATAGTGATTAAGAAGAAGAAGAAGAAGCCTCAACCTGAGATCATTGATGAAGTTGAAGCTGAAATCACACTTAAACCCAAAGAAGTACCCGAAACAGTTGAAGCTGAAGAAGTCATCGTTAAGAAACGTAAGCCGTCAAAGCCACAGGTGGTTGAAGAAGTTGCAGAAGAAATCACCATTCAAAAGGTTGAACCAGTGGAGGAAATTAAGGAAGAAATCAAGGAAGAAGTTGTGGTTAAAAAGAAGAAGAAATCAATTCCGAAGGCTCCAGAAGAAACACCAGAAGAAGTTGTTTTGAAACCTGTAGAAAAACCAGAAGAACCTGTTGAAGAAGCACAGGAAGAGGTGATAGTTAAAAAAAAGAAGAAATCTATACCAAAAGCTCCAGAAGAGGTAGTGGAAGAAGTAGTCCTAAAACCTGTTGAAAAGAAAGAACCCGAAGAAGTTGTCGAAGAGATCACAGTAAAGCCGGTTGAAAAACCAAAGGAAGTTATTGAAGAAATCAAGCAAGAAGTGATCATCAAAAAGAAGAAAAAGTCCATTCCAAAGGTAGTTTCCGAGGAAGAAGTGGTAGAGGAAGTTGTGATAAAACCAACTCCAGAGAAGGAAGAAATTGTAGAAGAAGTCAAAGAAGAAATTGTCATTAAGAAAAAGAAGAAGAAGTCAATTCCAAAAGAACCGGAAGAAGTTGTGGAGGAAATTGTGCTCAAGCCAGTTGAAAAGCCTGAAGAAATAGTGGAAGAAGTTCAGGAAGAAGTGATAATTAAAAAGAAGAAACCAACACCTAAAGTTGAAGAAGAAGTTGAAGCAGAAGTGACAATTCCTGTCAAGGAACAGCCTGAAGATGTCGCAGCCGAGGAAATTGTCATCAAGAAACGTAAACCAAGCAAGCCTGTTGTAGAGGAAGTTGCCGAAGAAGTAACCATCAAGAAGATTGAACCTATTGAGACTGTAGTTGAAGAAGTTCAGGAAGAATTTACCATTAAGAAGAAGAAAAAGAAGTCCATTCCCCAAGAAGTTGAAGAAGTTGCAGAAGAGTTTACGATTCGTCCAGTGGTCAAACCGGAAGAAGTAGAGGCAGAAGGAAAGATCATCAAGAAACGTAAGCCTAAACCTTCCATCGTTGAAGTTGCAGATGAAATAAGTATCACTAGAGAAGAAGAGGTTGAAGGTCCTGAAGAAGCTCCGCAAATTATTGAGGAAATTGAAGAAGAAGTAGTTGTGAAGAAAAAGAAACCCAAACCAAAGGTGACTGAGGAACCAGAAGAAGAAGTGGTTCTCAAACCTAAAGAAGTGGTTGAAGAACCTGCGGAAGAACTAATTATCAAGAAACGTAAGCCTAGTGAACCTAAGATTGAGGAAGCTGCTGAAGAAGTTACTGTCAAGAAATTCGTACCGGAAGAAAAACCAGAAGAAGAAATACAAGAAGAAGTCATAATTAAGAAGAAAAAGAAGCCAACACCCAAAGTTACTGAAGAACCTGAGGCAGAAATTACTTTAAAGCCAAAGGAAATTGTAGAAGAACCACAAGAAGAACTAGTCATCAAGAAACCCAAACCTGTGGAAACTAAAGTTGAGGAGGCTGCTGAGGAAATCACTATTAAGAAATACGTGCCTGAAGAGAAACCTGAAGAAGAAATTAAGGAAGAAGTTGTGATTCAGAAGAAAAAGAAGAAGCCAACACCTGAAGTGACTGAAGAAACCGAAGCAGAATTTACAATCAAACCGAAACCACTGGTTGAAGAACCAACCGAAGAGCTTGTGATCAAAAAACGTAAGCCGAAGGAACCAACAGTAGAAGAAGCCGCAGAAGAAATAACTATTAAGAAAATAGTTCCTGTCGAAGAGACAACTGAAGAAATCACCGAAGAATTTACTATCAAACCCAAGAAGAAGCCCAAGAAGGAACCAGTGGTTGAAGAGGAAGAACAAGAAGCTGAATTCACCATCAAAAAGGCAAAGAAAGAACCAGAGCAAGGACCTGAACCAGAAACGGTTGAAGGAGAAATTAAACTGAAGAAGAAGAAACCAAAGAAACCAGTGACTGAGGAAGCAGCCGACGAAATTACTATCAAGAAAGTGGTGATAGATGATGAAGTACAAGAATTCACCATCAAGAAGAAACCACCACCATTCAAACCTGCCTTGGAGGAAATCAGCCAAGAAGTAACCATCAAAAAGCTAAGAAAGGTTAAGAAACGTCCAGAAATACCTGAATACACAGACGTTGAAAACGTTACATTCCGCCCGAGAAGCACAAAGACTAAGGAAGATGTCGAGCAAGAGTTCAAAATTTCTTTGGATTCTTACGCCGAGGAGGAGATTTCAATGTCTGGAAAGGTGAAACTGAAGAAACCACGTCCGTTGACTTATTCTGAGGAAGCCGGACAGGAAACCATCAAGATCCGCAGGGAATACGAAGAGGAAGGTCCAGCTATAGAAGAAATCATTGACGATGGAAGTGATGCAGAAGAATTGCCTTACGATGAAGAGGACATCTCTGAAAGCTTCCACGTGCCCTTCCGAAGGAGGATCAAGCCACGTTACTCTATCCAAGAAGAAGATGAGATCTCTATTGACTTAAGTCTTACAAAGTCCAAACCAAAACCAATTGATTACGAAGAACAGTCACTCACATTGAAACGTAAACTACGCAAACAATCCCAGCCATCATTTGACGAAGGTTACTATTTACACTTTCTTATGCTTACCGCTTCATTATACTTGGCTACCGCACATTTACTAACGCTCAAACCCCGTTACTAATCATCTGTTTACCTGTAGAAGAGGCATCGTTGAGTATCGCCAGGCAGAAAGACGTTTACTCCGAAGGAGAAGAAATTATTGAAATCACTGAAGGTGATGTCTTGTATTCGATATGTACCTACATCGCAGAAGCAGATCAAGCCATCGACTTGGTCGAGGGTGAGAAGGTGTACATCATCGACAATGACAATCCAGACTGGTGGTATGTTAAGAAAACGCTTACTGAAGAAAAGGGATGGGTACCAGCACAATATCTCATGGACGAACATAACTATACCATTTATGTGCAGAGGAAATTGAACGAGAAGATTGATAAACTTCCAGTGTTTGAAAGTAAGTCTTGCACATTATTAAAGACACGTCTAACATTTTCGTATTTGTTTTCAGAGCCTAAACCTAAAGACAAAGCACGTGCACCAAGATTTATTGAAAAACTGCAACCGCAGAGAGTACAAGACGGTCACACAGTCCAGTTTGAATGCCAAGTTGAAGGCATGCCAAGACCACAGATAACTTGGTTCAGACAAACGGCAATCATCAAACATTCAGAGGAATTTGAGATGTACTATGACGAAGATAACGTTGCCACGTTGATCATTCGAGAAGTCTTCCCCGAAGATGCAGGTACCTTCACCTGCGTCGCTAAGAACTCGGCCGGATTTGCGTCCAGCACCACGGAGCTGATTGTGGAAGCGCCACTCTCTGACCATGGTTCAGACTTCACCTCGTTGTCGCGTCGTAGTTTGTCCAGAGAATCATCCTTGGCTGATATCCTGGAAGGCATTCCACCTACATTCGCACGAAAGCCAAAAGCTCAATGTGTTAATGAAAAGACTGATGTGGTCATTGAGTGCCACCTGGTTGCTGTGCCTGAGCCCGAGATCACATGGCTGTTCAACGGAAAACCCATCACGAATAAGAATGTCACAATCAAGAACGACTCTGACATCCACATGTACACCACTATTCTGAGGATCAAAGAAGTTGAGAAGAACCAGGAAGGTACCTATGAGATCATAGCCAAGAACCGCGAAGGTGAGTCAAGAATCAAGACTGTCCTCAAGGTGAAAACCAGTAAGAAGGAACCACCACAAGTGGTGGAAGGACTGAAGAATACACACGTCAAAGAAGGCGACACTGTGATTTTGAGTACGACTATTGTTGGTAATCCAACACCAAAAGTAACGTGGTATAAGAATGGCAAACCTGTGACTTCGGGCACGCCTAGGAAGGATGGAGATGAATACACATTAACTATCCATAAAACCACAAAGGACGATGAAGGAGAGTACACTGTAAAGGCTGAAAATAATCTGGGTGATATTGAGACCAAAGCAATGTTGACCATTGAAGGTTTGTCATACTACGTACTTCTGCTTCTAATAAAATATTCGCTCTTTTTTAGTTCTTCTTTTAAATTCTATGCAAATTAATAAAATCGCTTCGTTTATTTTTATTCCTTTCTTCTTATAAAACTATAGTATGTTAACTTTGTCTTTGTGTTTAATGATTATTGTATTCTTCAGATACTTCCAAGTTTGAACCACCAATCTTCGTTGAAAGATTCCAAGAGATGACTGTTCCCGAGAAAGGTACCATCACATTGAAAGCCAAGGTGATAGGCACTCCAACCCCTGAAGTGGTGTGGCTTCGAAATAATGTACAAATCAAGAAAACTTCACGAGTGAAGATAACCCACAACGAAGAAATCGTTGAATTGGTGATCAAGGATGCCGATTCTGAGAAGGACACTGGGGATTACAAATGCATTGCTTCAAACCCCGTGGGGAAAGCGTCTCATGGCGCTAGGATAATCGTAGATGTGGATGCCAAGTTCACGAAGAAATTGAGTTCCATCTATGAGACTGTCGAATACGACACTCTAGTCTTACAATGCGAAACTTCACACACAGTTTCAACAAAATGGTTCTACGAGGACACAGAACTTACGGGTATGGACAACCGCGTCATAATCGAGGATGGCCGCTGTCATAAGCTGGTCATCAAGAATATTACACACAAAGATGTTGGTAAATACAAATGCACGGTGAAGAACGAATACACTGAAACAACAGTGCAAATAATCGACACCAAACCAACGTTTATTAAACGCCTCCATGACATTGAAGTTACTGAGAAAGAAATTGCGATTCTTGAAGTGGAAATATCTTCTGACTCTGCCAATGTGGAATGGAAGAAAGAAGGCGCACCCATTGACACCACCGACGACCGTTATGAAATTCAAAAGCACGGCAACGTCAGGAAACTTCTCATTCGCAACGTGACCATATATGACGAGTCGGAATATTCCTGCTCCTTGGTGGACGAGGAATGCACTGCTGAAGTGACTGTCATAGAACTACCACCAGAAATCATCACCAGACTACAGGACCAGACAGTCAAGAAGGGTGACAAAGCAGTGTTCGAAATTGAACTCACTAAGGGAGATGCCCTGGTGACTTGGGTAAGGAACGAAGAAGAAATTCTATTCTCAGAACACATTCAACTATCCATCGATGGCAAGCGCCAAAAGCTGAAGATCTACAACTGCGACATGGTCGACCAGGCAACGTACTGCTGCCAAGTAGGCAAGCAAACTTCTTCCGCAAAACTAACCGTCTACGAACCCACGTTATCCTTCATTCGTAAGCTTCCAGAAATCACAAGAACAGTGATACGCAAGAACGTCGAGTTAGAGGTGGAATTGTCAGAGTCAGTGGAAGTGACTTGGTTGCGCAACGGCACGAAGATTGAAAAAAGTGAAAAGTACGAGTTTTACTCTGAGAAGAACGTGAGAAAGTTGATCATTAAGAACACCACATACGAAGATGAATACGAATACACGTGCGTTGCTGAGGATATTTCCACGAGTACTAAGTTGGTGGTGGAAGGAGTACCTTCGGAGCCACGAGGACCTCTGGAAGTTTCCGGAATGAGTGATACTTCCTTCACCATTAGCTGGCAACCGTCCCTGCATGATGGCGGCAGCCCCATAACAGAATACGTCGTTGAAATGAGAGAGAGCAAACAGAAAGACTTTAAGAAATGCGGTGCGACGAAAGGGACCACCAATATTTCAATCAACTACCTTGAAAGAGGCCATTCCTACTTCTTCAGAATTGTTGCAGTTAACGCAGTGGGCGTCAGTGAACCATACCTTCCACAAGAACCAATTACTGCCGGCGCACGATTAAGTAAGTATATAAAACTTAAGAAACTATGTAGAAGAAATGCTTTGCACACGCAGAAACTTAATATTTGCTTCGCTAATATCTAGAAATCGAGTATCACTTTGCTAAAACTGATGAAACGCTTTATTGCTTGCTTGGAATATTTCCCCCGGCAAAGATTGACATCATGAGTAAGTAAACCCCCCGTATGAGGATATGTTATTCATTTGGTATTTCTCTAGCACCTCCTTCACCACCTGTCAACTTGGTCGTGAAAGAAGCCGGCAGTAGAAGCGCGACAATTGCTTGGGGACCACCAGAAAACAACGGTGGCAGTGAAGTCATAGGCTACTTCATCGAAAAGAAACTGGAATTCATGCCTAAATGGGAAAAAGTTATCTCTATAGATGCTTCCACGACAGAATTCACTTTGCAGAATCTTAAAGACAAGAACGACTACTTGTTCAGAGTTTCTGCAGAAAACGCGGTTGGTTTAAGTATTCCAGCAACTACAGAAGTGGTCAAGCTAAAATCTTTTGCAAGTACGTATTGCGGTGTAACTAGTTCAAAAATATTCCATATTTTTGTATTTTTGCTGCAGCTGTACCAACACCTCCAACAGCACCTTTAGAAATGCGCACAATTGGCCCGAACGCCCTTATCATCGAATGGGGCGCACCCGAGAGTGACGGTGGAGCTCCACTCCAAGGCTACAACATCGCCATCCGCGATACCAAGAAAACAATGTGGATGGAAATCGGAAGAGTTTCGAAAGGCGTGCAAAAGTTCACTATTCGAGATTTACAAGAAGGTCACGACTATCTGATAAGAATCTTTGCACGCAATGAGGTGGGCTTGAGTGACCCTCTGGAGTCAGACGAGCCATTCAAAGTTCTTCCCGGCGTTGATGCCGACCAAGACGAGTTCAGAGAAGTTACGAACGAACCAACGTCCTACAGCTTATCAGAGAACACAACCTCGTGGCTGCGCGAGCATAACATGGATGCTGATATCAGTTCGTATGCGAGAGGCACGCTGCTTAGACGTGACGAGTACTTCTTCAAGATCTGGTACTACGCGAAGCAGTTATTCAAGTAAAGCGTGCTTAGTGCCTAGTGTTTCTACAAATCTAAGATGTAAATAATCCTCCAAAACCGTAGTGAGTAGGTATTTTCTTAGGCTTAGTGACTTATTTATTGGACTTTAGGTTAAAACGACGTAAACTAAACTATGTATCCCATCGAAATAAGAATTGATGACATCAAGTCTGTAAATTGTTGAGCGAAGAACATTTGCAATTTGATATCAATTGTTATTTCCATCATTTATAGCTAGAGTTTTGACTATTTATTACAATTACTGTGATATATATTATTGCAGATTGAAACTAAACATTTACCTAGCAAATGTTTACGTACATACATTTATATCAAAAACGAACTTTGTTATCGAAACATTTATCACCGTATTTAAGTTTGAAGGTTTTGTTGCTGATTTGCGCGAAAATTCAATAATGTATTCATCTATTTATTGTTCTGCATGCTTTTTGAGAACTACTCTCTTATTTTAATGTATTATTGATATGATATTACGAGGTTTTTAGTCTGCAGCAGCTTACATGTCTTACTATTAGGGAGAAAATATAGGTGCAACTAACATCTTTGCAAAAACATGTAAGGTGAATGCATTCTAAAGATTTGACTATGGTTATACGATTAAATAAACGAAATATTATTATTGATTACAGCGATTAATTTTATTATTCTAGAAATTGGACGATTGTACATAATATTTCACAAATTCACTAACATTATGTACAGTTTCATCGATATATTGTATGAATAAAGCTCCACTTGGTGCTCGGAGTTTGTGTTCGATGTATTCTTGGACATATTTGGAAGATTCCAGTTGAAAGGCAAGTTTGTCATCCACTTTCCGCAAACTGCAAATACAATAACCAAGACTAATTTGATTTTCTAACAGGATTCACTGTGTGAGCTTACCAATAAATCAAAACTAATGCGATGATGTTCCACTGTCCGGGCTTAAAAACAATGTTATTGGCTTCCAGCCGAAAAGTATTCACAAACTCCATCACTTTGAAAAAGATGTCCTCGTCGAAGTTCAAATCGCTGAGGTGTTCCTGCACACTAAAGAAGAACATAAATAACAACAGTTAACAACCCTTGGTGAGTGATCAACTTACAATTTCCGAATTGATTTATTGAATATATTCCTACGCAATGCAAGTTGCGATGTTGCATCCGCCAAGGGTAAAACTGGTAAGTTATCTTCGGTGGTGGTGGTGGTTTCCCCAGGTTCGGATTTATTTGAATTGTTAATACAAGATTTTTTCGCTGAGGTCTTCACGACCACTTCGCCGGAATAAAATGCTTTCACCTTCTGGTCCAGGCTCTTGGTTTCTTCTTTCAGTTCGTTGTAATCAGGCACTGGTCTCAGTTCCGTATTATTCAACGCGCTAGCACTAAACTTCTCCTCGGCAAGTTCTTTCAGCTGCAACCGTTTGCAGATTTCTAGGTACTTCGCTTGTTGCCAGGTTTGCAGTTCGCGCACCTTCAACTTCTCGTAATATTCTTCAAGCTTATCTTTGTTAAGAATTTCTTTGATCTTTCCTTCCCCGTAGAGATACACATATGACTCTAAAGTCAGCCAACTTCTAAATGCTGTTTTGATTCCTTCAACTTCAGCATTAAGCAGTTTGAATTTTGCATCAAGATTTTCTTCCTTGGCCATCGCTTCAATTTCCTTCAATTTCACCTCTGGACTTGGCATAGCATCTATTATCAGGGGCCCTTTTCTCGGTGCGTATTTCTTTTCCTTCAACTTCTGCAAGACTTTCTGAAGATGCTCATCCACAGCATTGGGAGATTTTTTCGTGATATCAATATTTTTTACTTTATTGGCAACTTCGTCTATTTCTTTGAACGTTTGCACATTAGTTTTGTTTATGATGCTGTTAATTCTATTCGTGTACTTTGGAAGTTCGACCTTCTTCGTTTCAGGAAGGTTTGCATTTGAAGCCTTAATATGTTGAGTCATATTTAGTCTTTTCAGCCTTTCGGAAGCTGATACTTTCTCTATAACTTCATTCATCTTGTCAACATCAACTTTCACCTTTGAGGTGGTCGAAGGTCCAGCCTGAGCGGCTATGTTTTTGAAATCTATTTTCATATCCATCGAGGAACAAAGTTCATCAATGCTCGCCTTCAAATCTTCCCTTTGCTTCATTAAATCATCATTCTCTTCCTGGGAAACTGGGTTATCTTTGGTATCCATGACATTTTTAAGAAAAGTATCAAATTCTTCATAGTCCTTAACCTCAGTGGGCTTTTCCAACTTCTCAGCTTCATCTAACAAAGCTTCAGTAAGATCAATCACTGATTTAAAGTTCGAATCAGGATCATTTGTTACTCCATAAACAATTTCTTCGCCCGGTGTAAGCTTGATATCAGTGCTATCAAGCAGATTAAATTGCGTCATTTTTCCTGGTTCGCGCAGCCACAGAGGTGAATTATCAATTTGACTTTTAACATGACAGCTTGCTTTGTAACACAAATTGCTACAAAAATGCTTCCTATCTGTGATGTCATAGACTTTGTTAACTTTCGTAAGGATGACATATTTCTTCGCTGGCATATCAGGCAGCGGTTTTCCGCATACTGGATATCCGCATATCTTAGAAATGGCACGTTCTTCCACAATATCATCATATAAATCGGGGTTTATGAAATTCAACTACAAATGGTCAATAAACAATTATTCAATTTAAAGGGCGCAAAGACTTACACTTCTTGTGAAAACTTGTGGGCGCAACTTGCCATCTATCATAAATTCCACAACTCTTTGTGCATAATCTTCGCATTTTTTCTTGTATTCCGCGGTTCGTAAAATATTTTCGACAGTCTCATTGCTAAAATTTAAACAATAAGCCAAAATTAACCTCTTTATATGCGCTCACCTTAAGGAAGATCCATTTTCTTTCTGATTCCGTGCAATTTTAATATAATCATCCAATGAATCCTGCATGATTATAATTAATGACACTTTATTATTAATATTTTACTATTAGATAAATGCAATAACAATTAATAATAACAAGATTGTCTTGTTATGGACTCTTTTGTATGTATGCAGCCAAACATACGGTGTGGTTTCTCCGCGTTTGTTTACTGTGCTTCCAACCTCAAATATATTGCGCTCCACGATAAAAAGTTTGGTGGATTCTAAGATTTAAAACGTTTCGTTGAGTACAAAAGTTAGGTAATAGGATGAATCAAGGAAGAAGATATGCTAAGGCAAAGCGGCAATTTGCTTCTAAAGATGACCTAAATCAGGTGGTCTTTCGCAAGAAGCAAAAGTTCGGTCATCAAACTGCTCAAAGAATCAAACCAGTTGATAAACCTGAAAGTACAAATGTGTCTAAATCACCATCGAAGAATATTGCTAGTGCTCGGATGAAACGGTTGCGGGATAGTTTAAGTGATGATTTAAAAGGGTCTGGGTTTATTGAAGCGGTCACACCACCATCTAAAAGAAGACCAGTGCAAGCGCAATCATATTCCTTCGCTGCAACATCAACTCCAAGCACGTCTGTGAATGAAAGGCTTAAGCGATGTACTGACAATCAGTCTGAGACTAAAATTAGTGAAGATAGTGGATATTTGAATAGCAGTTTAACAAACAATAGTCTCGTGCTGGACTCTGTATCTCCGAATATACCAAGCGCAAGTTTCATACCCGAGGATGATGTGAACTTTTCCGAACTGCCATTTGCCAGCACAAGCTCACCAACTGACACTTTCAACGTTTCCAATAATGCCTCATTGGTTAGGAACGAGAATAGTGTAAGTAATCATATGGATGATTTTGATGATACAATGGAATGGTCTCCAATATCAGAGGAATTAATACTTTCCAATGTAATGTCTTTTTCGTGTGCATATTGCTAGGAACATATTAAGATATTGGATTATTGCAGATACATGAAGCCAGAGAGATGATATATGATAAGAGACTGACTGAAATCCAACTCAACCAACCATTCGGAATACCTCACTTATTGAATAAACCTTTAGGATTAGACACTAGGAATATATACGTTATAGTTGACACAAATATTTTCATAGACAAACTGCAAACCGTTTCAAACATTATGAGTATAACATACACGGGTCAGTTTCTTCTAGAAAGTTTTGAAGTTTGTTGATAATGTCATTGTAGATGATACATTTCCGGTTATTTACGTGCCGTGGATGGTCATTCAAGAGCTGGATTACTTTAAAGATGGTTATAGCGTGTCAAGCAACCATCCGGTTTCAAAAACCATTCAAATCAGATGCAGAAAAGCGGTTTCTTTCATCAATGAATGTCTCAAAGCTGGTAAAAGTAATTTTAAGGGACAATCAGTGCAACGCGCAACGGAATCTCGCATTAAAGGCCAAAGCGCAGACGATTCTATATTGAATTGTTGTCTTCAGTTAACTACAGAAGGATGCGATGTGGTAAGTATTCAAAGCAAACCAAAATAAACTTTAAAAACTTGAAAATTATTTTTTAAGATTCTGTTATCAAGTGATATTAATTTAAGAAACAAAGCTATAATTAATGACATCACAGCTTACGCCCCTATGGAGGTGGTCACACAACTGAGAAGTAGAAAAGAACTACGCAAAAGGCGAAATTTCGCTGCAGAACTCTCGAAGAAACTGTCACTTATCTGCTCTTTTATACTTCATTTTGAAATTAAAGCTTTCTACGGCGAGGCCTTGTTCGAAAAGAAAAATTTAAAGCCAATGCCATGGACGTTTAAGGATTGCGTCAAGTATTTCAAAATCCACTACGACGCAATCTTTCAACCGAAGTTGCAGAAACAATGCCGGAAAGTTGTCAACGATTTGTCCGAATTCCTATTTCAAAATGAAGGTTAGTATTTCATCGTCATGGCAGCATTTTTGTAGTGAATGTTCTAATAATTTGCGGTTTTAGAAATTCTGAACGATGTGAAATTCATGGAACTTTGCCTGTCACTGTTGATTTATCTTCAGAATGGTTTGCCTAAATACAACGCGAACATTCAAACAGTCATTGACGATGTCAAGCAACTTGAAAGTGAGTTTCTCAGTTAAGATATGGACGTTCTTGGAGATCTTATAGTAAGGTAAGAGATTTAATTGTTTTAAAGATTGTTGACCTTTGTTTGTTGTCATATGTACTTTGATAAGTTTAATAAGTAAGAGAGATATTCGCGTGGTTAAGAAATACGCAAAATATGATAGACAGTTGTGCAAGTCGCGACTTTATTGTACGCATATTTTCTACTTTCATAAAATTACAAAATTATATCAAAGTTTAAGACCTCAACTCATATATTTGAATATACGCTTCAGTGAGCGTAATCATTTGTGGTAGGATATCAGTGACATGCAAGTCTTGCATCTCGTACCATTTCCCTGTGCTATTTTGCAGAATATGAACCCGGTATGTGCCCTTTCCGGGCTCCCCATCATGCACGATATTCGCAATCAAGTCATAGATCGTCCTCTTGTGCTTTGCTCGGTTTTCCGGCGTTAAGAACTCACCAAAGTCGACATTTCTATATAAAAATCGAAAAATTAAGATCGCAGAAGCAAAATACATAGAAAATACTTACTTCACAGGGAAATTCACAATGGTGGGGTTCTTCTCAACGAAGAATGTATTCTTTGTAAACCTTTTGATGTACAAAATCAAAAAGGGCGGCAGTTGCGTGATCTCGAAGCGCTTGAGAAAGTTTTCCTTGTAAGTTTTGTATTCCTTCTCGGTCTGCCCATTGAATTTCATCAGCAGCTGATACAAATTCACTTGCGGAATGATATTTTCTCGAAATTCGTCAATAAATAATGGCGGAGGCGGCAAGTCGCATGTTAGGTACAAAAAGGGCGAGTCTTGTACCTTCTCCTGATACTCGGGGGTCTGTGACAGTTGCCATTTTTGTTTCTCATCCAATTCTGTAGGCGGGATTTTTCGGCTGTAGATTTTCATGGAACCCAAGAATGTCTTATAGATAATGCTGCTGCTCCTCTTCTTAGTGCCATTAAGCGCGCGGTGCAGTTCATTCAAAAACCAAGATAAGAAATCGATGGGGTCGCCTTGCTGAGTGAACTGGAACTTTTTGTGACTCCACAGAACGACCGCCTGGAGCATTTCATGCGGCGATACGTGCACTTTGAAGTTGCGTGGGTTCCATAGTTTACGCATTAGCTCCCCGAAACGGGAAACTAGGAGATAAGGTGAATCCCCTGGCGGGCGCTTCACGTTGCTGTAGTTTTCTTCCCGCAGGAAGTAATCGCGCAGCGGTTTTACATGCGAAAGTGCCTAAAATTGAATTATTCTAGATTTTGAAGCTTATTTTGTATACGATTTTCAACTTTTACCTGTAAAACTACATTGCAATAATCATTAGCCTTAATGTTGTTTAAACCCACAATTCCGGGTGTGTATAAAGTGCCATCAATGGCTCGGGATAACTTTGTACTATTGTCCATTGAACTGATTTGTTCCTTGGTGAAAATCGGGTTTAGCAAGTATTTTATATCATCTAAGGATGAATCTATGATCTCGTAGTTGTCCGGCAAACAGTAGAACTTTAAAGTGTGAAGGTTAAGAAACACATGATGACTTTCAGCCACTGAGTGGGTGTACGCGTGGGTGTTTGTGCCTCTTCCTTGGAAATATTTGCCGCAAACGAGACAAGCATATACGTTAATCCTAGTTAATGAAACTGAGCACAGTTTTTCGAAGTCAAAGTCGAGGTATTGTCTGTTTATAGTGTCTAGGTATGGGCACAACCTATTAATTTCTAGAAAAAAACAGCAAATTAAGAAGGTATAAGATAGTAATTATATAAAGATTATTTACTGGGTTTCTTCTCTGAGGCACTAGTAGTTCCATTTTCATCTTCTGAATCATCCAGATTATCATTTGTTGCTGGTAATAAGAATAAACACCATCAGTAATTCGGTTTTTATATAATATCTCTAAGGTCACTTACGTTCCTCTACTTTGATTTTCTTCGTTGGTGGTTTCTCCTCATCACTCATTGTTATACTTCAATGCTTTATAACAATAAATTAAATACTTAACTGAAAGTATATTTATGTTTTTAGTACACAAAACTTTAAGGTTATAGATGCCAAGCCGTGGTCTCTTAAGTAGTGATTATAGTGTTGCCTACATTGCGTCACGCAACTAAAGCAAAAGTTTTTAAAAATTTAAATTTTTTGTCATTTTGGCCATGTGTACAAGTTTTAACTAGACCCAATCGCTATGGCAAAATGGCTTAGTGGTAAAACACTGTAGTAATAGCGGAACAGTCCTGGGTTCGAATCCCAGGCTGGCGAAATATTTCAGAGTTATTCTAGCATTATAGAATTCTAATAGTCATAGCCATCGGTGTCCAGGCGGATTCTTCAGAATATAATAAAGACTTGGAGTAACAAAAAGAAGAACAAGAATTCCTTTTTAAATTTTTGCATTCCGTCAGCTAAATTGAGATACTGTTAGCCCACCCGCCCCGTCGAGCTCGACCGGCCAGCTTGGTGGTCCACTGGAGACTGACTCCCCATTCCCGATTTTTGTTACCATTACACTGGGAGCTGTGTCTCCATCTTTGGAAGTGATCAGGACTTATTTACAGGAGTGGGATATTGTCAGGAGGAAACTGTAATTTGTGATAACTGGAATAAATTTTAGAAAAAGACCAATTCTCGCGATTTGATCCCGGGACTCTTGGGTTTGCCGACCTGCACTTTACCATTGAGCTACAGGCCTATCTTACTTAAGTCATGTTGAAACTAAGTCATATAGAATGAAAGTTACGGTCCAAATATAATCAATTGTTTTGAAAATAAACATTCCGTGCAATAAAGAAAGTACAATAAAAGATTTAAATCAAACAACTTTATTTCATATTAATTTACAACAACAACATAACATAACTGGTTAATAACTCATAGCAAACCTTTCTTTACGAGTTCACTGCAATTTGCTTTCGTTTCCAGTAATATTCCGCGTTTATACTTATTCATACATAAGTAGTTATACTTATTTACATTGTTTCTATACGAGTACAGACGTAATCAGTTCAATCATAATGCATTGACATTATGTATATAAGTGAGTCCTAATACTAATTAATTAAGCCCTAAAATATTTGTTTAATTAATCATATTATAAATACTATATGAGCAGGTACGCAAAATACAAAATCAGACTTGAAGTAAAAAAGAAACAAAATGAAAATAGAAATTGAAATTGAGAAGCAACCTTTTAACTTAGTTCTTCTCTTCATCTTCAGGATCAGAACGCTTGATGCCTTTGAGCGCGTCTTGGATTTCCTCCAAAGTCTTACCTTTGGTTTCTGGCAGGCTAATGAAGACGAAAAGAATGCCCAAAAGACAACATACCGTAAAGCAGAAGAATGGCACGTACATGCCGAAATTGTCCTTCATGATTTGGAAGAACTTCGAGACGACTGCAGCTATTATGCTGAAATACACATCCGCCAGGCAAATGGCAAAGGCCTTCACGTTGGTTGGGAATAACTCTCCCAACATGAGCACTGGTATGGTGCCCATTCCAACACTGTACGAGACGATGAACCCAATAAGAGCAATCACTGGGATGTAACTCATGGTTCCAGTGATGCTTCCGTTCTGCTGTTCTAGGTAGAAGTATACTCCTTCGGCCATAAGGGCAATGGTGGTTCCCACTGTTGAAATCATCATCAAGGGTCTCCTCCCAGCCTTGTCCATGATCAGAGAAGACAGGATGGTCATGATCAGTTGCACTACGTAGTAACAAACCGTCGTCAACTCGGAGGGAATCATCTGGCCACTTTCACTGAAGATCGTCTGGGTGTAGAAGGTGATGGCTGTGATCCCACTCAACTGCTGCACGGTCCTGAGTCCTATCATAATGAGCACTGCCTTGCGATTACTTGCAACTGTAAACAGATCCCAGAAGGTTCCAGTTGCAGCGGTTTCTTCCTTCACAGAATTCATCAATCTGTTGAACTCCCAGTCAATTTCTTTAACTCCTTTGAGCACTTTTAAGCTTTCCTTGGCGTCGTCATAGCGGTCTTTGATGATGTAATAGTAAGGGCTCTCCGGCATGAAGGAGAAGGTGATCATCAATGCAATGGGCCAGATGGTGGATATCAAGGCAGTAGTCATGATGCTCAAGTACAATCCCAAGCCGTTAATGATTAGAATACCCAGGATCATGGCTACTGAACAGCTGGAGCCCAACAGGCCACGGATACTTGGATCTGCAATCTCTCCAAGGTACATTGGGACTGCTGTGAAGGCGAATCCATCGGCGAGACCCGCAAGGAACCTCGCTGCGTACATGATTTCCACTCGGTCTCCCAACGCGATCATCAACCATGAGATAACATAGGGGATCCCTGTCAAAAGGATGGTTTTCTTCCGCCCGATGGTATCCAATAGTGTTCCGGCAAAAACCGCCCCGAAAACTGCCGCAATCAAGGGCATCACTGCAATCCAGGAGCTTTCTTCGTTCGAGACTTGAACGTGCGACCCGTCGAGCAGCTTGGGGATGGACGGTGAGGGCCACCCGTAATGCATCGCACTCGTCATTATGCACAACGTGGCTGGAATTATACATTGAATTGAGTGACGCTTTTCATTTACTAAAATTGTTTAAGAAACACTCACCTGTGATGGTGGCATAATATTGATACTTGGGCTTGGTCACTGGGAGTTTGGTGTTGAGGCTGGTGCGGATCTTCATGGCTGCGTTCAAGAGATGTGGTCTGGGTGGTAGCTGGGCGATGAATGAACGAGGAAAGGCTGCAAATTTTTTCGGGTGGCTCACTTATATAGTTCGTGGCGTTGGCTGCCGGCGAAAAATCCAATCCAATCCGATCTCAGGCGCTCTTCCTCATACCATATCACTTTCTCATTCCTCGCAGCAGCTCGAGGAGGTGATAAGGGAATTTCCGAGTTGTACGTATTTTCACGTCAACGCGGTGCGGTTACTAAGTAAGTATGCACAATGTTGGCTTATTTAACTTACTTAAATGAGCTCTGCAAAAAAATCACTGATATGTTTGTTATTTTATGGCTTAGGCGCCAACATACTTTTGAAAACCGCATTTTTCTTGTAATTTCAAAAGAAGAAATGATAAATCTGAGAAAATTTTCCAAGTACGCACCATTCGAATTAAATCTTATTTAAATTTAAACTTAATCACTTAATTCTAATTACGTAACTAGTATGATATAATGTACTATTGTTAATTATAATAAAAATATTAGTAAATGTATAATAAATTATTTTATATCTGAAATATTTAAATAAAATGATAAGCTTTTAAGTTGTTAAAATGACAATAGACGCGCACATTATAGTCGCAAATCACTGTTCATTATTTATTGTTATATTGAAACCTACTTGTAAAATCCTGATTATTTTATTTATTAATAGATCATAAAAGCTTGAGACGGTTATCAGTCAATCGTGGAATCGTGGAAATGTAGATTAAAGCAGCCCCAAAGGATGTACAAGTGCTTATTTATAGTTAATAACAACATTCCTAGCAATCAAATTTCAATTCGTACATTCGTACACCAAAATTAAAGTGGTAAAGCATCCCAAATATTTAATCAAACTCGTATTCGCGCAATCAAACAATGCGAAACCGCCTTCAATTCGTGCGAAAAAATCAGAATTATCTTCAAGACGTCACACGCAGGTCTATAAAACTTTGTATAAGTAAATGTTTAATTGATGCGCGTAAGCGCAAGCACAAGTACAAGTTGTTTTCCAACGTTATAAATAATTTTCATTCTTTTTTGACTTGGAATCATATCTTCATAAAGAAACTTTGTGTCAACCTATACTTTTATGTACTTATAGTCATTTTAAAATCATTAAAATCTTTGACAAAAACGATATAGGATGCAGAATTTGAGTGTCTTTTCTTGCGACATGCACTCACAGACTTGTATTAATCTGAATAAATAGCGAATTCATTAAGCAATATTATAATGTACTCGCATGCGAACGCCAGCCAACTCACTGACGACAAGCACCGACTCTGACCAGCACGAGGAGTGAATCCTGGGAAAACATCGGAAATTGTTGACCTTTCTGGGGCTTAGACCGAAACAACAACAATGTTTAAATTTAGACGCTCTAGAATGATGATAATGCGTGCGTTATTCACCTGTAAACCACTCATAGATTTAATTCAATTCAAATGAATAAGTTTTATAATCTTATAAAATTGAAATTGCATTTGCTAATTACCAAATGAGTAATTAATATTCATCAAAATGACTCGAAAATAAACGAATATTGCACTCAATTGTACTCTACACCCAGTAAGTGAAAGAAATAGTCCAATATGTACATTATAGTGAACAACAATTTAAAGCATAATTACTAATAATGACTAATTGTATCTCGTGTGACAACAATTTGCCTAATTTTTGGTCGTATCGAGTGCGTATTGTAGGTAATCGCTCATTACAAAGTACAAACCGTAGAAGAACACAAGCTGGCGTGTGAAGTGAGTGCATTAGGATACAGTAAGTCTAACTAAGTAACGAACTAACGGCTGTAAACCGGTTGGTTAACGCGTGTAAGACTAATTTTTGGTGATTTTCTCAATGGCCGATGATCATCATCAGCATATTGGCGCACTTGGAATACCCAGGCAGGCAGGCGGCGAGCGCGCATCTCTTGTGATTGTTGGGTCGCGAGCCGCGCGTTAAAGTCAAAGTTAGTGCCTGATTCTGCGTCCCAACACCGAATAAATACTTGGTGCAGAGCGGTACCAGCCAGATAGGCGCATTGACGCACTTCGTGAGTGTGTGCAGCGCAATCGAATCAAAGAACCAACCAACTCGCGCTTCCCGAGTATATAAACTGCTTCTTCTGAATATACCTTCAGTTCATTCTTGCTGGTTCTGGTCCCAGTCCTAACACACTTCACCCAACAATGAAACTCTTCTGTCGCCGAGAGTACAAAGTGAACCAAGAAGATGCAGCCTGCCTCGTGCCCTATCAGTATATTGCCACCTTCACGGGTAAGTCCAGTCAAAGCATGATATTTTACAGTGAAACCTGCGTTCAATTCGAAAGTCATTGTACTTCTCAAAACTTGAATTATCTTTGAATTCAAACACTTGATTCCTTATCACATACTAATAGCCATTGGTTTACGTTTACCTTTACGTAGAATGATAAGAGAATTGACCTCCATTAATTCGTCAAAGTCGAATAATTAATTACCTATCCCTCTGGGGCTTTCTCTGGTTCTGTTCTATTGCCAGGTTCCATTGCCATCGTGGTCACTGGAATGCTCTTTGGCTGGGCGACTCCTTCCTTGCCAAAGCTCCTGGACCCCAATGCTGAGATCACCCTGACCACCTCGGATGGATCCTGGATGGCTGTGATGCCGTGCATTGGTGCCATAGTGGGATGTCTAATCGCTGCTAAAATCGTGGACGTTATTGGTCGTAAACTCGCCATGCTGTTGGTCTCACCTCTCTATTTCATCTCCTGGATGATGATTGCTCATGCCAACAGCAAATACATCTTCCACGCAGCAAGATTCCTCTCGGGGATCGCCGATGGCATTGCGTTCACTGCGTACCCAATGTATTTAGGCGAAATCGCCGATTCCAAGATTCGAGGGATGCTTTGCTCTTCTATACCCATCACCACAGTCCTCGGGTTTATGCTGATTGCCATTGTGGCCCCGCTATACACCATCAAACAAGCTGCGTTGATATCGTCTCTGCTCCCCATCGTGCACTTCATCCTCTTTGCCTTCATGCCAGAGAGCCCTTACTGGCTGCTATTGAAGAACAAGAAAGACAAAGCCAGGAAGGCATTGGTGAAGCTCAGAGGATACCAGAACGTGGACGACGAGCTGCGGAGATTCGAGCTCAGTGTGAAGGAAGACAACGAGAACAAGGGGAGTATCTGGGATCTATTCCGCATTGAGAGTAACCGCAAAGGAGTGTACATTGTGGTGGGACTCAGGGGTCTGCAGCAATTCTGCGGGGCAATGGTCATTACCTTCTATGCAACGATCATTTTCAATGA
>NBZA01000031.1:4176-15271 GCA_003054995.1 Aleochara bilineata
AGGAGGATCGTGCCTGAGGTGCTGGTGCCGAAGGACGACATTGACTTGTTGGGCAACAAGCCGAGCCATACGAATTCGGATGTTATCATGAATCCGAAGGCGGAGGACCGACCGACCTTCTTCGCGCAGCCGGGCATCCTGGCGGGTATGTCATTTAGTACTTTCGTACACCAACAAATTGCAATTCAACTGTTTGTTTGATATTTGTTGTAGCTGTGATCGGCGGCGCTGTGGTTGGCCTGCTCTGCGCCATCTTAGTTGTGATGTTCATCGTGTATCGGATGCGCAAGAAAGATGAAGGCTCCTACCCACTGGACGAGCCCAAGCGGTCGCCCACGGCGAACTCGTATAACCGCGGCAGCAACTGCAAGGAGTTCTTCGCCTGAAACTACTAGTGCGGTTTCATCGGCTCGCAGACAGAAGCGCAATCGCGATAGAGATACAAGATATATCTATTTACCAATGTGGACAATACATAAATATTACTACAATTTTACTACTACTACACATGCGCAGAGAATACCCAACTATGCAGACTAGCATTTGCTCGGCTATAGATCATTCACTTAGAAATCATTGCGATGGGAGTCTTTTTCTCAAACAATGAGCAAATACTTTTCATATATACACAAATCAATAGATGTCAGTACGGCTTACATTACAGTTGATGCAAAATGGAAATAGTTATAGATTGGTACAAATGATTTGATTTGCTATGCAGCTAGCCATACTCTAGGTCACAACTTCGTATATATAATACATACTAACTAAAAAGCTATAAGGAATTAACTAACCTTGCTGATGAAACTGATGCAAATTGTCACCAACACTCAACTACAAACATATGCAACTTACTATACATACTTGGGCGCAGTTAATTTACTAACTAATTAATAGAATCTGACTGATTGACTGCAGAAATACAATTGCTTTGAATAGCAGCAGCTTTATAATAGAGTAAACTAGCGAGACAATGATTAATTACAGCCATGGGATTACAAACTAACTTAACCGACAAATTCTGACTTACAAAGTTAGAGTTTTTATACTTTAATATATCACTAATTCATTTGTTAATCAGGCGCAGGCAGCAGCAAAAGAAACACATTTATATTCGGTCTATTTGCCAAAAAACTGCCAATCAATAACTAAATGGAACATATGATATAGTTCGTACACGGAATTTTCTCAAGCAAATAGAAAATAATTGTGGTTGTTTTGATTCGTTGACGAACAAGAACAATTTGAAAGAATTACGTGTTAGATACAATTGATAGTAACCAATCGATGCGCATACCTTGATTGATTGATTGTTTAATCGTTAATTGTAATTGTACATAGTAATAATAATAATTATAATAAATTGAGTATATGAGTAAAAAATGAAAAATGGTTTAAGGTGAACTGAGAAAAACGTAAGCAGACATAAGAATACCACGCGAGCGAACGAATAAAGTTAAGGCAGATGAATGTTTCGTCCATAAATAAAACATAATTGAGAAGGAGAAAGAAAAATACATAAGAAATAAATAGATAAAATAAAACATGAAAACGCAAACAAATTGTATGATGTAAAATTAAATCGCGTGCGCCTCTTTTGGGTGTCACTCTAGAAATACAGTAATATATTAATAATATATAATTATTATAAAGAAAATATTTCATTCATTGATTGACAGAATACCGATATGCAGCTATACCGATGGGAGGTTTTATAATTAACTTTATACATAGAAAGCAAATGACAGAAGCAAACATGGACAGTGACTGACACTAAAATATCAAACATACTTTCCCTTAATCTTAACTCTCATTTGTCATCGACGATTTTACTCACAAATATTGGCCGGTGTTATTTAACTAATCAAACCTAACCTTCTATATGATTTAAAATTAATATGGTTTATTCAACGCAATAAGTATGAATTCTCAAACTCATAGAAACAAAGCTAAATTTTGTACTCCCAAAGAATTAATAACTGTCCCCGACAACAAATTTATCAATTGTTGTTGCGAAACCGAACATAAATGAGAGTAAAGTCAAAAAAGTCGACTCAGCCATACTTATAATTAATACGACTAGATTATTTATTATATTCTTATGTAATAACTATGTTTAGGTTTATTACTAACGTCGAATATATTACTAATTGCTTTAGTTAATATTACATTGATAACTGATAGGGCGTCCAATGCAAAACGCGCAAGTTTCATTTGTTTTGAGATCAATTTTTTACGATTCATGTTTGAATGTGAATTTAATTCTAATGTGTAATTACTCAAAAATTAACTATTACTAAACATAACTAAATGTGAGTCCTTTTCAATTTCAATCCGCGATTTTAATTTATAACAAGTAATTGTATGACAAATCATTCGAAAGTGAAATTGAATTAGCGCTATTTGCAAATTACAATATTTATTACTTTGTGCTATTTTATTTGCAATAATTTTAAGCAATGCCATCCAATAATAGGCAGCTATTTGTTTATATCATAATATTTTATGCATTTTGCTAGTATCTGATACGATATTTTGTTATAATGCTTAATTATTCAGAAGAAAGTGTAATTATTATTTGGATATTAACTATTTTTTTACTACTAACGCGGTGGAAAATATCTATTGGTGGATTATAATTAAATTATGATACTTTGCAGATTATTGTATAGTATTAACTAGTATATCATATGTACAATCCGGTTGTAAATAATAAAACAAAAAAAGTACTCAAATATAACGAAAATGAGCATTGTAATTATCCCTTGTTATGTATACTCAATGTTCTCAGCAGGTATGCGCCTGCGCAATGTTCTATTTAAGTACGTATAATGCGGTAGAAGTTTAAGTCTATCAAGTACAAAAGTTCACTCAGTCAAGTTTGAACTAGTGACTTAGAACACTTATCACATTATTTGCGCTGGCATTGCCTTGAATTACAGCAACTACGATGCAAAATATCAAAACTTCTCAGGTGAATCCTGACCTTGTAAGGGAACGGGCTAACCCTTCGTTCTTCATCGAAGATCTTACAAACTTCATTGATGGATCACCAGCAATCACCGCAAGACGTCGGCAAACCGGTAACAAACCTCTATCTTCTAATATTTCCATTGTTTAATCAAAATCTATTAAAATTACTAAAAATTATTAAAATTAAACATAAGTATACATACAAGGTAGGCATCATCAACACACGCGTAACCTTTTGACTTTTAATGAGTTGCTATATGAATTCAATGCTAATTTGGGTTTCATTTTAGAGGACTACTTCCTGGATGATCTTCGACCACCAGCGGTGCCTTTGGATTACTTAAGCCACAAGGAAAAGTATCAACAAGGCATGCTAAGGAGTATTAAATGGCTGAAGAAGATGCGGTCTTTTGAGAAAAACCATTCGGAGATTGCCATTGACAGTTCTAGAAAAGTTGTGAATGGTTCCTTGGGGATGGCACTCCTAACCGATGGCAATCCGTTGGCTTTGAATTATATTATGTTTATCCCTACGCTTTTGAGCCAAGGATCTAAGGAGCAACTTGATCAATGGTTGCCCAGGGCTTGGAATTTGAACATTGTAGGTACTTACGCGCAGACTGAACTGGGCCATGGGACCTTTATCCGTGGCCTGGAAACAAGGGCTACTTACGATCCTAGCACGAAAGAGTTTATTCTCAGTAGCCCTTCGTTGTCAGCGTATAAATGGTGGCCGGGGGGTTTGGGTCATAGCGCAAACTATGCAGTAGTCATGGCGCAATTGTACACTCAGGGTGAATGTAAAGGAATTCATCCTTTTCTGGTACAATTACGTGATGAAGAGACACATGAACCTATGAAAGGTATAATCATAGGAGAGATTGGAACTAAGATGGGGTTAAATCTAAACAACAATGGCTTCTTGGGCTTTGAGAATGTCCGCATACCAAGGATGAATATGCTGATGCGGTACAACCGCGTAGAGGAAGACGGCACGTATGTCAAGGGTGGTAACAGCGTGCTTGTTTACAGCACTATGGTCTTTGTCCGAGTGGGAATTGTAGATGACGTGGTGTACTTTCTTAAACACGCTGTACTCATTGCAACTCGTTACAGCGCTATACGAAGACAATGTGCGTCAAAAGAGGGGTAAATCTGTAAAACTTTGTTTGAATCTTTAAAGTTGGAATACTTTCTGCCTTTAGAGATGCCGAAACGCAAGTTATTGATTACTTAACACAACAGCACAAGATATTTCCATTACTAGCAGCATTCTTTGCTTATTTACATGCGTCTGAGTGGTTGTGGAAGTTCTATTCAGAAGTACACGCTGAAATGGAATCTGGGGTGTACAACAGGTTACCTGAATTACATGCGATTGCAAGTTGTTTTAAAGCAGTGTCAACTGTGGACTGCACTGCAGGAATTGAAACCTGCAGACTTGCTTGTGGGGGTCATGGCTACATGATGTCTTCTGGTCTTCCAACCCTTTATACAATGGCCACTGCTGCCTGCACCTATGAGGGGGAAAACACAGTGCTTCTTTTGCAAACTGCAAGGTTTTTGGTTAAAAGCTACCATGGGCTTCTGCAAGGTCACAATTTATGTACTTCTTTGCAGTACTTAAAACAATATGTGAATGGTAATAGACCACCGGTATTTGAAATGTCCTCCCGGTGGATTGTAGCTTCTTTTGAGTATATTTCTTCTCGGTAAGCAAAATCAGAGAGGATTTATAAAGATTTAAATGTATTTTTCACAGGAAAATTGCAAATGTTTGCGGAAAAATGGAAAAACTTGTGCAAACCCGGGGGTTTTCGTTGGAAGATGCTTGGAATGCAAGTACAATTGAACTGTGCGATATCGCGACGGTCTATTGCCGTACGCAGATACTAAATATCTATTTGAAACGAGTAGAATCCATAACAAATTTATCAAAAGAACTTTACGCTATTTTATGCCGCCTTTTTGAATTGTACGCTGTTACGCTAACTCTCCGCCAGAGGGCAGATTTCTTGCAGTTTGAATCTGTAAACAGTGATAACATTGACGACCTACAGGCCTGGCTGCAAAAACTTCTGGCCGAAATAAGGCCGCATGTCATTAACATAACTGATGCATTCGACGTTCGAGATGAACTTATCAACTCGACTTTAGGCTCATACGACGGGAATGCATACGAGAGACTTTTCAAGGAAGCCATGAAAAGTCCGTTGAATCAGCAACCGGTTGACGAGTCCTTCCAGAAGTATTTGAAACCTATGATGAAGTCCTCTTTGTAATTTTACGACTAATGTGATGGTGCTCATCAATAAACTTGTTTTTAGTTGTTTTACTTGTTATTTGGTGTGGAAATTTCCACTGTTATTTCACAACTGTATTCGAGTTGAAGAGTGGAGCGTACATGAAGCGCGTCGACGATAACAAAAACGTCTGGGAGGCAAGTGGAAGCTGGCAGTGTGTATGTGCTTGCTTGCTCAGCTGTTCCAAGCTGCTGCGTTCACTTCGCGATGAGTTCACTTGATCAAAGCAAACAACAAAACAAGGGCAGTAGTGGCCACGGCAGGGCCGGGATTATACAGTTGAAAGTGAATCCTGACCTAGAGAAAGAAAGACGTAAATGTACGTTCAACATCGAGGAATTGACGAACTTCATCGACGGATCGCCGGAGTTAACAGCCGAACGACGTGACAGAGGTACAATGTTTTTAATTGCGTAATATTTAAACATTATGAGCTAATAACAATTTGCACAACGAGTTATTCAACTTTTCGAATGAACTACAAACATATAGGCTTCTATTGTTAGTTAATGATTCTATGAAATGATAACTTTTTAACTTAGTTGATATTATCAGTTGAACTTGTAACATAAACATTTATATTATTTATTCACGGTTTTTTATTTGTTTTGAGGTTAACATTTCTATTTACCGTGGATAACTGCAAACAGTGAAAGTTGAATATAATGAAACTTTCTAATCTACAGTTTTCTTGCGTTGCATGTTCTAGAGAAATATTTCCTAGACGACCCCGACTTGCAGCCATCGAAAATCCCTACGGAATATTTAAGCCATAAAGAAAAATACGAAGATGCCATTCGTAGGACTGTCGCTCTATTTCGGAAAGTTAAACAGTTACAGAATGAAAAAGGAGGAGCGGTCGATAATTACAGGTGTCTATTATCAACGGCGCCTTGTTTAAATTATTTTAATAATTACTGGTCTTGTCAATATGTAGACAAGTATTGGGAGGAACGCTAGGCTCTGCAATATTAGGAGATGGTAATCCACTTGCTCTTCACTATGTCATGTTTCTACCAACTGTTCTGGGCCAAGGAACTTTGGACCAGACCGCTGAATGGATACAAAAGGCTTGGAACTTGAGCATAATTGGCACCTACGCCCAGACTGAATTAGGTCATGGCAGTTTTATCCGCGGTCTGGAAACCACTGCAACTTATGACCCATCAACCGAAGAGTTTGTTTTGAATAGTCCTACACTGACATCTTATAAGTGGTGGCCTGGAGGTTTAGGTCACGCTTCGAATTATGCAATTGTCATGGCCCAATTGTACACACAAGATAAATGTCAAGGAATTCATTCTTTCATTGTGCAATTACGTGATGAAGAAACAAATATGCCGATTCCTGGGATTAAAATCGGAGAGATTGGAGTGAAATTGGGAATGAATCATACCAATAACGGGTTTCTGGGCTTTGAAAATGTGAGAATTCCCAGGAACCATATGCTTATGAAGAATAACAAGGTAGAAAAGGATGGAACGTACATTAAGTCCCCGAGTAGCAAGCTTACATACGGGACGATGATCTTTGTCCGAGTGGTCATTGTTGAGGACGCAGCACAATACTTGAAAAAAGCTGTTACAATTGCGACGAGATACAGTGCTGTGAGGCGACAGTCACAACTCAGGGAAAAGTAATTTAAATTTGATTCAGTTGATTCAAAAAATATTTAAAAACCGTCATGTTTTTAGTGAACCAGAGCCTCAAATTATTGAATTTGTAACACAGCAGTACAAACTCTTCCCGTTAATTGCTACTTTCTTTGCTTATTACACATCAGCGAAGTGGCTCTGGAATTTGTACAACCAAATCAGCGGTGAAATGTTAGGAGGACAACTTGATAGGTTACCAGAGGTACAAGTATACATAAAAGTATTTATAGTGCACTTTCGATTTTTATTTGTTTTCTGGGTTGCAGTTGCATGCAATTGCGTGTTGCTTGAAAGCAGTTAGCACTGCGGATTGTGCTCTCGGGGTGGAAACATGCCGGTTGGCGTGTGGGGGTCATGGTTACATGATATCTTCTAACCTACCGACCACCTACGGGCTTGTCACTGCCGCGTGTACTTACGAGGGCGAGAATACTGTCCTCTTGCTGCAAACTGCACGCTATTTGATTAAAAGTTACCAAGCATTCCTTGACGGTCAACCGTTGACGCCGACCTTGGCCTATATTCAAAAATACAAACATGTATCATCACCCCCGTTCCAAAAGAGAGTCTCATGGATTATTTCCGCACTGGAAAAGGTCGCTGCATGGTAAGGCAAGTTCTAAGATGGTCATCAGTGTTATAAACTGCAAATATTTTAGTAAAATTGAATCTGCGTATAAAAACATACAAAAACGAACCAACAAGGGGATGGTTTTCGAGGATGCGTGGAATGCAACAAGTGTAGAGTTGGTTGCAGCCTCTGAAGTTCACTGCCGCGTCAACGTTCTCAAGATTTTCGATGAAAAAGTTGAAACTTCTCGCCAAGATATTTCACCTGAACTTTACCTTGTCCTTCGGGCACTTCTTGAGTTATACGCCGTTTTTATTGCGTTGAAATTTACTGGAGATTTATTACGTGTAAGTTTTCAAGAATCTTCCATTTGGTTATAATTGATGATTGTTTTCACAATTAGTACACAAGCACAATTGGAAATGACGTGAACGAAATGCAATCATGGTTGGAAGATCTTCTGACAGTTATCCGTCCAAATGCGGTTGGAATTGTTGATGCTTTTGACTTTCGAGATGATATTATTAAATCCACATTGGGGTCCTATGATGGTAACGTATACGAACGACTCTTTGCTGAAGCGTTGAAAAGTCCCTTGAATCAAGAACCTGTTAATCAATCGTTCCGGAAATATTTGAAGCCGTTTTTACAGTCAAATCTTTAATCCGCTAAATTAAAGTACCTAACTTACAGGGTTTTTTGAGATTAGGGTGGTATAATACTAGAGTATTTACATTTTATCTTAATAATCGATTACATATTATGTGCATTTTATAAACATTTTAAAAGTTTGAATGTGTCACACAATATGGCGAATTTCATTATCACATTCTACGAAGGTAAAGTCACGTTTGTAGTCAGCTTTCCGCCCACCCACTTGCATGTTTTCTGGATGGCGAGGCTTTGGCTGTGAAGGTGCTGTTCGTAAATGCAAGCCAGCGTCCGTTGGAAACAGGACTAGAATATTGGCTTTTGTCACTTTCTCGTTCTCTTTAGTTGGTATGTTATTGCGATTGACTAGCCACACAACGAAACAAATGAAACAAATAACCAGCAGGACGACGGATGCAATCGCCACCAAGTTAGCAACTGATAAACTCATAAAGAACGACACAGCAGGATGCGTTCGGTTTCATGGCTGGGGCAGCACTGCCAATGTCACATTTAATGCGTGTTGTGATTCTGCCGCCCATTAGTTGCGTTTCTAAGGGTGACACATATGTTAAGGTAATGATGATGATAATCAATTATCATTAGTTTCCTTTCAACTCTATTGTTGAATATAATTTAGGTTCAGTTTATAAATAAAAAATCGACATAAGCTGTATGAAGATTAATCTTTGATAATCGATCTTCATTGAAACATTTTTCATTGTTGTTTATGTTAGATTATTTATGTTATGTTTGTATAACATTAGTACTTCTGCATAAAAGTGTTGCACCAATAAGACACTAGGTCAGGGATACTAAATGATTAATCAATTCTAATAGGAATCAACTAAGGCAGAAAGTGTGGTGACGTTATACACTTAGTTTAAAATAATTTTAAGTTATAAGGCCCGTTACGCATACGTTTCACGGGACTTTGGTAGCTCAGTATATAGAGTTCATGTCTAGTGTGCGAAAGGTTCCGGGTTCGAATCCCGGCCGGGGCATTGCCACTTTGAAGGAAATTTAAAGTGTTAAAGCCTCGCGGCAACAGTATGTAGCACTGAAGACATCAAGAAGACTACCAAGAGGATAGGTAGAAAGAGCAAAATAAATAAAAGACTCAAAGTTTATTTTGAATTTTTGCGTTTCGTAGACAAAGTTTCAGCTTGATCTGAGCCCACCCTCCCCGTCAGACAGATCAACCGTCCAGCTCTGTGGTCCGTATGAAACTGACTCCCATTTCCCGATCTTAGTTACCAATACACTGGGAGCACTATGTCCATCTCTGGATTTTAAATTGAGATATTTATTTACAGGTTACTGCTATAACAGGAAACTGCAATCATGGTTTGTCCCTCCAGACCACAGATGTATATGAAGATTAGTTCTGTCAATGTATCAGCTTCAAAAATATAAAACGATGTATTCAGTGTACTTAACTTACTTTTCTTGTCCTGGATACACACAAGTTGTGCAAATCGTAATACAAAACTTAATTAAGCACTTGTCTTAATCAATAAAAGCAGTTAGCTTTTTGTATGCGTATATTGATATAGATAAGCAATTCAATTCTTAAAAGAATTCTTATTCTTTGTATGTAATTCAATTGCAATCTTCTATTAAATCAACAACCAATAATGCCGAAACCGCTCATATCAATAGAATGAAATTATGTCTGCCCGTATGTAGGTACATATATGCGTGAATCATTAATCCTTATTAATTAATTTTATAGCCGAATATCCTTCACTTACGGTCATATTCTGACGAGGAATTTTTTCACTGGCAATACAATAGAAACCCACTCAAAACAATTTAAAGTATTAAAAGAATGAAATCCATATTTTGCGCAATATTGAATCCGTCTATTTACTTTGGTAGCACAGCGCCCGGAATCTCAATCATATTATGTCTTATATCAATAATTGTGATTATTATTTATCATTCTGATGGTCATTCTTTCGTAAGATTGTATTTGAAACTCGGCAAATAAATAAACTTGCTGCATGCGTGGGGGGCAAACTAACAAATACGCACATACTGTAACGGCGGATTGCTTCTGCCCTTGCTACTGCTGCTGCGCCAGCTAAGGCTTCTTCGATTCCTCAATTAATTTGATTGGAAAAAGATGAAAGTGCGGTGGATGCCCACGAGCAATGAAGCTCCGCTCCAGCTAGAATGCGATATAAAAGCATCCTCTCGCGCGCATCTTCAAACAGTTCCATCCAGAGTGTCCAAGAAGCTTCATCTCGACCCAACTGCACTTAACCAATCCACGTAACTAAAACTAATCAAATTAGACAAATATCTTTGATAATATTAAGTCTTAGATTACCCTTAGCAAGATGCAGCGCTCAACCATCATCCTCGTAGTGCTGGTCGCCACCGTCTTTTGCGTGTGCTCAGCCCAGCTGAATTTTTCAACTGGCTGGGGTAAACGCGCACCAGGAAGTGGACCCGTGCCAACGACCTCCGACAATTGCAAAGCCTCCATGGAAACTGTCATGCTCCTCTACAGAATCATACAAGTATTAGTTTTCTTATAAGTTCTACAACTTACAATTAGTCTAAATATGTTTCTTTCACAGGGAGAAGCGCAGAAACTGGTCGATTGTGAACGTTTTACAAAGTAATAAATTCAGACGCTTTAATTCCTTTTGATTTACAATTTAAAACATTTTAAAACATGTCTCTCAGATACCAACTATGCAATTATATGTGAATATGTAATATTACAGTAGTGTTAAAGTATTGTGCTTCTATTCTATGGAATGCTAGAGAAATAAACCGGCATCATACAACTTCTTGTACTTATTACTTTAACTATCCAACTTGAATCAAAACTTCTTACTCGTGGTAAATACTCACAACAATAAGCAAACTTTCAAACAGCTGTATAGATGGTTGCCTAGAGTAACACTTGGAACTTTGAATAAAGTTTA
>NBZA01000031.1:21128-36469 GCA_003054995.1 Aleochara bilineata
TATTCGTACTGGCATTGGACGGAGCACAGCTATCCGGGCTCAGTGGACACTCGCAAGGACATTCGCATTCCTTCTGTTCCATGCGATTGCAGTTCAAACACAGTCGGTTTATCATGCTGCAAGGACAAAATGTCGCTACTCCCTCGTCGGTTGCATTCACAAAGCCGATGAAAGCATTCGAGCCGTCAACAGGGCTCACCTGATATTTCGCTGCATGCTCGCCATGCACTGCATTCACGATAATCTCATCGATGGAAGTATTTAACTGATAAAAGCGCTGAATTGTGCCGTCCGCGTAGTTATTGCATAGTACTTTCTTAATGAAATTACTATGATACAAAAGATCGTTTCCCACCTGCGGCTCTTTATGAATAATGTGATGCTGCTCAATTGGCCCATGCCCGTTGGGATCGATCAAATTCGGGTGATAAATAAGATACCCACGATCATCCATCATGAAGCATTTGACCTTTTTGTCGGCACAAAATGGCATGTGTTCTAGAATCAACTTGAACACGTACCCGTAAGTCACGTCCATGCCAACGACAGCGTGTTCGGTCGCGTAGGCTATTGTTACAATGTATCCGGCACCACCAGCGTCCAAATATGGAGGCGTAAGTACAGTTCTGTAGCGGTGCTCTACGGCTCGTAGGTACCAAGCGCGCTTTGTCGGCTCAAAACTAGGAGCCAGCATGCCCCCAGGAAAAGATTCAAGAACACCGCTTGGGGAAGTCACATACCTGCGAACGATGTACTTGCTTTTGGGTGCTTGGAGATGCTGCGTCCGGAGGTACTCCAGAATATACGCTAATGTTGCCACGTCGTCTCGGATTTCCTCTCGCAAGCCAGGGTTTGATATTAAACGAGTGTTATCTTTCAAGAACGCCATGCAATTCAGCACTGTCAGCGATGAGAAGACGGAAGAAGTTGCCGTTTGTAGGTAACTTGTAGGTGATTGGAAGCACGACGCACTTAAGAACAAAGTTCCCGAATCTGATGAAAAAACAATGAGCGATATTTTAGTTCAGACCTCTTAGGTTATGTCACACACAAGAAATAATCAACAACTATTGTTAATTTCCGGAAGTTTCACCGATAGTATTCACTTTTAAGCACACATCTCTTAAACATTATTGAAAAGCATGCAAGACAAGTGATAATATTGAAGATATCTTCGTAAATGAATAACATTCTGAGAAGTATGAACGAATAAATGAGCGCGAAGAAAAGCACTGTTTTATCACTTACCCAATGTTGCCAACTGATTGAAATGTTTGCACATCCGCGCTGCAGGAATGACATCCAAACGATGATGCACCAATTGACTTCCAGTCGTAGTTTGGAACCAAGCTAGTGGTCTTTTCGGAGGAGAATCAGTCTTTGTGGTTTTTATCACAATTCCAATAATGTAATGATTCAAGATGCTCTTCCAAATGTACTTTTTCTACACGCAAAACAGAAACAAACAAATGAAATTTCTAACCTTAAAAGTGTTGGCTTAGATTTTACCTGCCCCGTGATGAAATTCATAATATAAGAGCCTTCATTCTTATTCTTAATGATTTGATTCCAAATGGAATGCTCGTATCTGTCGATGGAGACAAAAGTTGGCAGCTCTTTGGCAACTGCAGGTCTTGAGTACTTGGGATGCATGATAGTTTTGCCGTTGAAATCCAGAATGAACGCGTAACTATAGTGAATGTAATTGCTGTAGTAAGTTATATCCTCGACTAGAGTGGACAGAAAGAGGTCAACTCCCAAGACCCCAATGTCACCTCGGTGACCGCAGGGTATACTGGCACTGACAAACAAATGCCCGCTCTCTGGGTCCCATTGCGGTGGAGATAAATCATACCGTAAGCTGTATTGCAGACCCTTGTTCTCCGGGTTCAAAGTATTGATAAAGCGCGTCACTGCTAAGCCCACCATTTGCGTGGAATTGACCGATAACATAATGCCCTTCTGAACGGGATAGTCACACTCAATATTGTACTTTGAATAATTTTGTTGGGCGATGTCACGAAGGAAATGCGTTTCATACATTACAGGTTTAGTTTCTAAAAGAAAAAACACATCAAGCCAAGCTCAAAAATATAAGAAGAAAATCCTTACCATCAATAACAGCACACGTATTTATAATTACATTACAATCAGTCTCTTCAATTTGTGATAAAATAACTTCCAACACGAGCTTAGCTTCAGTCAGCGAGGATAATAACCCTCTACTGATGTACACCAATAAGACACTGTCGTTTACAGAAATATTGCTTGCATTGATCGCTTGAAATGCCGATTGGAAACCCAAGGAATGATTGGTCGAGCCTGTAAAGTTGCATATACACAAAAAAAGTTTAAACATGTACTATTTGAATGATATCCACTTACCATTTCCTTTCACCAAAGAGTTGACAAACTTATAAAAAGCCGCTTTATTCCGCTTGTTTGCTGGCGTCAGTGTAGTGATCGGATCTCTTACTGGAACTCTCCCAATGTTGGGCATTTGGCATTCTTGGCTAAGATAAGGCTTGCTGATTTCCTCAGCCACAGCTAGGATTCCTACTTGATCGTTTTCAGTCAACACGTCAATGATTTGCCTGGCCAGTGCCTTGACAATCAGAAACTGCTGCTTGCTCAAAGACCCGCCATGGTCCAACAAGAGCATAATGTTTCTCGGCTTATATTTCACTCTGGACATGTACTTGGACCACAAGAGCGCCTGACTCTGACCGTGACAACTGGACAAACAATTGCTTTCGGTCTGAAGCACATCATGATGTGACAAAAAAAACTGCTGCTTGATAATCCCCTTCAGCACTTTGTTGCCAGCCCGCATGTTCTTCAAGACTTGGTTTATATCCAACGGTTTCTCAGCGTAACTGTCGCTGGGGCTGATCAACATGTTTGTGACTTCATACTCGTCAAACTCGGCATCCTCCTGGTTGCACGGAGACACCGCCGAGGCAAGATGAGGCTTAGATTTCAGCTTGTGGTAAGCTTCGATGAAGTGCCGTGTCTGGTTCAGCAATTCGAACGTTTCATTTAATTTCAATTCTAACCTATTGGCAATTTTCAGCAGTTTCTCGTCGGCCTCTTTAAGCACTTCGGTGTACTTGAATTTCGCGTACAATTGCTATAGAATAATAGAATTGTCACTAGTAAGAAAAATGCACGAATCTAATTGAGAATCTTACCTGAATAAATAGAATGCCTAGTTCTTCACTACTGGTATTGTCTAACTCTCGACTTAAGTCGTTGGCAATATCCTTCAGGAACAATCCTTGGACACTTTCCGGCGGCAATGCCGGTTTGCTCTTTGCTGTAGCATTGGGATATTTTGCACTGCACATAACAAAACACAGCATAACAAACAACATGCCACCACGGGAACTATAAGACTCCATTCTTCCTAAGTAAGCCTCCTGCAATGCTGTCTTTGCACACAATAAACTATTCGTTCGTACATTACAGGTTCACAATGTTTAAGCAGATTGTTTATATACATTCACTGAAAATTCGTCTAAAAATACTACTGCTATGTTACTGTAAACAAACATGGCTGCATACTGCACAAGGCATGGTGTTGAATACGCATGCGCATTTAAATGCAATGGCCGGCAAACGTCAAACTTTAGGCAACACAGAAAACAAAGTTTTAAAGATTTATACCACTGTACATTTATTATTCAACATTTTTGGAACAATTGTACAACGTTGTATTGCCAATTTTATTAACTCCATAAGAAAGTTTAAACAACTGACTGAACTGTCTCTAAAGTTGGTATTTTCTTCAAAATTCCCAAACTTCTCTTTTAAAGGCCAAACTGTTAAAGTGTCACCATACTATTCAAGACTTATCACGTCAAAACAAACAATTAACAATTGAATTTCTTTACTTTTATACAAACAAAATCTTGAAAAATGATTGCGCTTCTCTTTACAAATAATCACCGCCTTCTTCACTTAATATACAATGACAAATCATGGGAACTTCTAGGCAACTCACCTAGACTAGACTGAAATAAAAACAAACAGTACATTAACAACTAAAATCCGATACAGAATATGATACAGCATAGAAATTAGTTAGAAGGTTACGAACGTCTAAGGAAATTCGGCGTCCACCGCTTCAAGGGCGACGATTGCTCCTTCTCCTTATTCTTGATGGCTGCTTCCTCCTCAGCCAAATCGATCAGTCGCTTCTGTTTCTCTCTGAACGCCATCAGCGGATCGTCGAACGTGTTATAATATTTCACCACCTCTCGTATATCTTCGATCTGATTTTGTGCGATAGCCGTCAGAAATGCGGCTAAATGCACCAGCGTCAAATCGTCGTCGTTTCCTTGCCACCGCGGAATGGTGAATACGTTATCTGGATGGTTGCGCGTGCTGGTGCCGTCCCAGTCAACGACAATCGTGCGTCCTAAGTCTCTATTCAGTTTATCCAAATCCTTCACGTGCTTGCCGTCAATGAACAAAGTAGCGTCACGGACAAGCTTATAGTTGATATGATTTTTCGGATCTAAATGTTCAATTATGGGAAAGACCGTCATTCCTTGTTCCGCCGTGTAGATTACTATTTCATAAGTGCCACTTAAACTTTCTAGAAAGTGGTCGAGTCCCGGTCGTTTTTTAAATCGCCATCCAGTTTGGTACGTCCATTCAGGATGGACAATCAAATCAGTAAATTCTAGAACTAATGTGTATTTCGGTGAGTAATATGGATGTTTTATCATATCGGGAAGTAACTTATCCCTCGATGGTTCTTTTATTAACTGGAAACAGAAAAATATAGTTATTTACTCAAGCTTTTCAAGCATTTAAAGAAGTGATTGCATCTACCTGTTGATAATAATTAAGTTCACTTAACGTCCTTAAAAAGTATTGTTTAACAAGAGGCATCTTCATGAATTGATCATCCAAGACGATTCCATCCGCGTCCTTCCTTGGCTTGCCCAATGTGATAATCAAATACCCACCGCCAAACATAAAGGAAGCACCAAATATTGCGAGCGTCCATTTCATGCGACGCCAAGACTGTTCTCGTGTCTCTTTGCGATCTTTTTCATGTTCCTCCTCAGCGCTGACTGCATTGGGAATTGCTTGTGTCTCCCCTTTATCTTGATTAGCTAGCAGCTTAGACAATGGAGATTCTAACTTAACATCTTCAAAAAAATAGACAAATTAACAACTTGCAAAAGAATTGATAGTAAATTCAATAAAATACCTTTAGAATAAAACACCGACGAGGTTATGTATGGCAACTGAAACAATGCGGGTTTCTCTTGCAACTGTATTAAAACACGTTGGTGGGGCACTGGATTGATGTTGGCCGCTTTTCCGAGAAGCTGCCTTGTAAATCGAAACATTTTAATTGATAAATTCACAAATTCCTACCGTTTTACGAGTAGTGTTTTGCCCAGAAGAAGACGACCTTGCACATCGCACATTGCATTTGTTTTTTGACTTTTGACATCACGTTAGAAACACTAGCGCCACTCAAAGTGAACTAATATTTTATTTAAATTGTTGTATTAAACAAATGTTTAAATTAAAACTTGGTTAACATATAAAACGACAAGATAGCATATTAATATTGATTATTATGATAATTTTTTAATTAATAATACACACATTTGGAGGAAATGAGTTTTTAATTAAAGCGGAATTTAATTACATCATGTTGTGATAAATGGGACCATTATACATACGTGACATACAATATTTATATTTTAATATAAATTTAATTATAAACATTGCAGGTTAAATAATATACACAATGAACAATTATAATAATTGTTATTTATTGAAATTTTAATTCTTTTAAACTAAAATGTTAAAAACGTTTAATTAATGTTGGCTTATTTTCTAATTACGTTTTGCCAAGTCAGCTCGGAAGATATTTTCGACGTGGGAGTAGTGGTGAAGAAATAGCTGTTGGGAGTTACTTGAATGCGTAATTAGTTCTTATCTTCTAGCTCCTGACATCCCCAAGTGCCAAGAAAGGTTCCGATAAATGGTTGTTTACTTGTCTCTAGATGGCGCACTTTAAAACAAACAGTAAATGAGGTCGCTCGTTATCTTTGAACAGCAAATGAGATTTATTGGCACTTGTGCACTCTTGACACTACCGACCGGAAGTGCACTGTTGGCAGGATAATGAATAGACTTTTGCGTCTCTCGAATACGTTCTATTTCCGGCGCAGCATATTTAGCTCGGCTTAATCGACGGGTAGACAACCGACGAAGTTGTAAATATAGAGAAATATTCCAGAAACATTTTCTAATAGCAATTTTTAATTTGCTGAGTTTAACGGTGATGATTTAATCTTGGAATTGCGCGCTGCCATAGCAACGTCGTTTTAGGAATTATCCTTAATCCGTCTAACGACTGCAACAAGAAACAACTTTACAAGTAGCACTTAAGGTAAAACGATTGGCGCGCTGTATTAAATGCACGCAATAACGGCCTACGTTTTCCCTACTTTACGCTCATTTTCTCGGTAATCCTGGGAAACTCTCGTACTTTTCGTGAAAGTATGGATAAATGCGGCACACACGAGCATAAAGCTACGGCATTTGTACATTCAAAGCACGTAGAATGTTATTATCCACTTCGATGTATCAATATGGCTGCCATTCGTATTATTAGTTGTTTGATGTTATATAACCATCAAAAGTATTGTACCAAACTACTGCCCAGTTATAGATCAACTCTTAATTAAAAATGTAAAAAGATTAATTCTGTAACAATGCGAACAAAGAATGACGTTGTTGGAATGAAATATGCAATTATTTTCCTGTAGAAACAGGCAATTTAAACGAATTATGCAAGAATTCTGAAAATGTAAACAATTAGAATTTTTTGTAGAAATGCCTCAATATGTAACTAAAGATGAAAATAACCTCAAATAATAATGAAAAAAATTAAATCATTGAGTTTACGCATGTGAAGATATTTGAAGTTATCTTGTGTCTGTGCGTGCAATAATGTGCGTTTTTTGCGTTAGACTTTTGCACCCTTAGAACTGGCGCCTCTTTTTTGGCCAAGGTTTTTTAACTGACGTAAATCCACTTCACATGCTCAGCCATGCTGTTGAATGATCTGGAACATTTCTGCTCGAATAATTTTTGATTTGATTGGAAAGTCTAAAAAATAAACAAATGCCGAATAAACAATAAATTAATAAACAAACATACTTACGTCACAAGTAAAAAAGCCCTAGATTTATGAATAATTTTACCTAAATTCCTACGCAAAATAATGGGTAGTGGTGGTGGCGGCGGCGAAACAATGAATGGAATAAACATTCGCACATGAATGGTTTGTCCTGTCCTGCTACGTTTTGCTTTCTGCAGCCGAGCGTAACATTCAAATGTATGCAGATGTATAAGCGCATTCATAGAGAAAACTCACATTTTGCGGAGGTGTAGGCGTAAAATCGTTTACTCGGGGCCGCTGGTGGGAATAGATGCGCCTGCATAACGTGGGCGTTCGATTTTCCCACTGCCGCCGTCGCCGCCAACTGTGGCCGCGAACACGTACACCTAACTAACGCACAACTAACGGGAGCTCTTCTTTCATTCAATTTTCTTCATTAGTCTCATGGATTTGCCCGAAGTTGTTCGCAGAACGAGGGGGAGCAAAACAGCTGTTGTTTGTGCAGTGCTCGTCGGCAACTTTATTAAGCTAGGCAACCCACCGAACACCAGTTCGAATACATATTTTTAGAATTATGTATTACTTAAATTTATTTAAATCATTTCTAATTATTTATATAATTAATCACGTAAATTTGATAGGTAATTATTTTGTTTTTCGCGAATAATTATATACGGATTTGTAGTTAGTCATAATTGCGTGGGCGTCATTGTTAAACGAATTCGAATGAAATTTATTTGAAAATGCTGCTCAGTTTACAGGGAAATTCTTTGAAAGATAAAATGCTGGTATCTGTCTACAAAGAGCACTATTGATTGCTGTTCCTTCAGGAGCAGGAGCAAAGCAATTTCATTCAGGAATAGCGAAGAAAGGAGAAGTAGACGCATCTTTCTGTCACGAAGCCCAAAACCAACAGGTTAATAATTTATCGCCGCCGCGTCTGCTTTCCAGCCGCCCCCGCTTTAGTATTTTGCCCGCCGACGTCGCAGATTATTCCTTGAATTGGATTCCGAACAGATTAATTTGCAGAATACCCATTGTATATATGTACATATTCAAAAAGCACGGCAAATATGCTATTATGAGTCTTATTAAATGCAAATAGGCTGATTTTATCCAAAGGGGGTTCAATTTCATTTCGAGGGAAAGCTCACGTTTTGTGAATGAACCGAGGCCACACAGTGAACGCAGACGCACGTCCAAGAAAGCGAAGCGGGTTTAAATCGATTCTTTCCTTACTTAAGCCTTAAGTTAATTAAAATATAATTTAATTTAAAGAAGCAAATAACCGTTGTATCTTAAGACGTTTGTCTTGACATAAAATACCTTCCAGAAAATACTTATTTACTGTCGTTCTGTATTTTATGGTATATTGTATGTGAAATTGCTTTATGCTTGATCCAGAAGCCCAGCCACAAGTTGGAATTGACGGTGTGTCGTTGGCGAGAAGAAAGTGGGATTGTTTATGAGTGATTATAGTCAGGAGCAAGCCTAGTAAGCCCCAAGTACGTCACGTCCATTCGGCAGGTGCCGTGGGGATGAGTGGACAATCCCGGAATCCCACAATCCGTTGGCAGTCGCAGGGTTCCGAGTGTAATCATACCGAGAGCGAAAAAGGACCGCTGGTTGCGACACTCGCCCAGCTGCGTGCTGCTCGCTGAGGCGGCTGACGGGAGCGCAAGGGCGCGATGGTCGACTGGACGGCGTAAAATCGAGGGCGGTTCGAACGTGTCGTGTCGGATATGCCGCAGCGACGTCCAAGGAGCCGCCGCCGCCGCCGTCGAGCTTCAGTCGACTGCAAACCGCCACCAACTCAGCACGTGCGTCCCTCTCCGGTGGTGCTCACGTCGAAGTCGTCCGAGTTAATCTCCAGGAGATTAGCGCGCCGACCAGACCAAATCTTCAGATCAACGCATATCACATTGACACATCATTCACGATTCCGCCACAGGCGTATATTTTCGGCCGAGATTCGCACATTCTGTAAAGAGTCAATTTCTTTATTCACCATTTGTTTAAGTTTCAATTTAAACACACACTTATCTTGCAATTAGAGCACAAAACACCGGTAAAACTTGCACCTGGTTTGCATTGCATTGTTGATATTTGCACCCCATTGACCGCACTGCAACCAACAAAGCACAAGCTATTTGCACCTGAAGCCAAAGCACCACAAAGGTAAAAACATTAATTGTATTTGCCCACTCGTTCACGTTTTCACTTGAAAGTAAATGTGAATGTTTAATTAGTGCTCATCACAGGCATGTTGACAAATATCTCTGTTGAAACTTGTTAGAGCGTTACAGCCCTCCGTATTGTAACTCGGGCAAAAAGCTCTGACAAGATGAATGAACAGAGATATTCATCTGTATGTGAAGCAAATGAATTTTGCATGGATTACATACCTACTTCATTCTCAAATGTTTTATCGTCAAATAATACCTAAATATTTGTAGATTTATTTATTTTTTTTATTAAAATATTTATTTATTTAATTCTAAATAAATATTCAATTTAAATTATAATCAAAAACATTTTCCCAGGTTGGGCATTGTAGGCTTTCTGTTTTGTTTGCGGTTGAGTGAACAAAGCTCGGAGGACTTCGAGTTGTGTTGTGTTTCCACTGAATTTAATGCAATTTTGCTAAGGAGGTTAAGAGGTTAAGTCTGTTCATGTGGTTTATTATATTTTAAAGTCGATGAAAAACAACGGACTGCTTGGTGCTCGCAGTATCGATCATCTTAATTAACGTCGTCTTCATTAAATTGCTAGCTGATGCAGCTCATTAATACTGTCTGTCTGTCTGTCGCTCAAACCCTTTCAGTATCACTGGTTGCCTATAGCCAAGAAGTTATATTATTATGCAGATGAATGAATTCCATAAAGATATTGAAATCTCCTCTCGGCCTACCAGACAACGAGTGGGCGCTTCTTATAAGTTTCTTTCAATTTAAGTTCAAGTTCAAATAAGTACCTATAATACTTATGTATTCTTAGATATTGCTTCTTTATAAAAAGAAGCAATCAATCGGAAAACTACTAGCGATTTAACCAGAAAATATTCCGATTTCTGGAATAAATGAATACGTTATTTGTCTTTAGTGTTGCGAAGGTTCTGAACCTCGCACTGGTTTGTTTTCTTATGGTTTAAGTTGTCTTCATCTCGGTAATTTACGCTGATTATGCGCGGCAAAGCAAACATGACTGATAATACCTGCGTAGGCAACTTTAATAACACCCACGGGGTATTAAAGCAGCCTAATCTGCTGAATCTGAAATCATTGTTTATCTCCCCGTTTAATATGAGTATGGGTAGTTGCCTAGTCTCCAACCTTGACCATGAATCAGAAAATTCCATTGTCATTTCAGACTATGTATAGTGAACGGCTTAATGCAATTAGGGTTGCATATATGTAGCGACTGAAAGCGCAGTTCCTGTGATCTTTTGACGCTTTGATAGCAGCTAAATTTGCTGAAAGTACCTTTGAAGGTGCACTCTGAACTATTAAACGGATTACAACTACTCAATGTCAATGTCAGTACGCTAGTTGTGAGTGCTTTGCGACTTTGGTTCGTTTATTTCAGATGCAGATACATTTACTGGCACTCAGTGTCATCCTAGTGGGTTTGCTCTCGCAGCATTGCTGCAAGGCTGGACCGTACGGCCTGCCGGCGGCGGGAAGTTACCGTTCCGCAGGTGGAAACGACGAAGTGGCGACTGCAATTGAAGAGAGCGGAATGCCTGTGAGAAGTGGCATTGTCAGTAAGGCCGAGATGAACCCGGAGCCTTCGTGCGAAGAGCTCAAGGCAATGTGGCGCTTCTCGAAGCGTCAGTCCCGCGCGGCTGAGATCACCAACGAGATTCCCACCTACCGAGATCCGTTTGTCTACAATGTCTGGGAGCCGTACACCGTCGCTCGATCCCGCAGCCTTGGTGGGTAAGTATGTCGCTCTAGAATGCACGCCATTTCCAGGTTATGTCAAAGTATGTACGTAAACCCACGTACAACTATGCACCTTTGACAATGTCTGGAATTTCATCGTTTCACTGCAGAACGTGGCATGGAAACTTCCAATATAAATCAAACTTTTGCAAAACTTGTGACAAGCATTTCTCCGCTTTCAACTTTAGAATGCGTCTTGGGTATAGAGGTCGGCCAGTGTATGGCAGGGTAGTGCACAAGGTGCCAATGCTCCGGATCCACGACGTGGCCGAACGCAACCGGGCCTTTGAAGATGTCGCCCGGCTGTATGGATCTGTGCATAAGTCGTACGAGCCGCGAAGACGCGTCACGTCTTTCCGGCTTTCAGGGGGGGACCGCGTCCCCCCGATGGGCATCACGCCCCAGGCGGGCAGCTTCCAGCACTTGAAGGAGCTCATTCAAACGGAGCGGGCCCGCGAACTGCAGGAGCAACGCCGCGCCGAGGAGGCCGTCGCCAGAGAGGAAGCCCTCAAGGAGTTGGCCAACAACCACCAACGCAACCAAATGTGCGCAATTTGTTTAAACTTAAACCTAATTAAACACAGATGATTGTATATTAATTATTGAGGTGGCAACTAATTAGTTTCTTGATTGTTTAGAAGCAACTACCACGACGCTTACAACGCGTATGATGCCGATGACGACGAAATGGCCGAGGCGAACACGCACGTGCGACCCGGAAAGACGATACTCGCATTCCCGGATCTGCTCGCTCCTGCAGCACACTTTGATCCCGCTTCTGCTGCCGCCTCCGACACGCGATCGTATTTCCAGGACCGGCCAAGGAATCAGGGCTCCTACTACAAGTTGAATCCCATCGGCGTAAGTACCTCTCTGTTCTAGTGCATGTTTGCGAGTCAATCTAGGCGCTTGGAACAATCCGTCTTATTAATGTTTACAGAATACCGCCGACGGCGCAGATAACTATATGTTTTAAACTGCAATGCAATGGAACATTTTCTCCTCTTTGCAAGTGCACGTTTCAATGAGAAATTAGTATATACTTAGATACAAATGAAACCTATCCTACATGCTTTTAATACTCGTGTTTTAAGAACGACTGCAACCCTCCTTTCTCTATCTACGCTTTACAACCTGAACCAGAAGTTCTCAAACTGTGGGTCGCGGGGTGGCTTTGCTACGTATGTATTGCACTAGGCAAAAGCCAAGTTTGAGCAACTCTGATCTAAATTATACGTGAAATTCAATCAAGAACTACATATGCACGTGCATATCAAAGCAAAAGAAAATCAATTCCATGATGTAACCTAACCTAACATAACCTAATATATATTCACTCAATCAATCAATGTGTATAATGGCGATATATCAATGCAAAATATCACGCCGGAGTATTAAAAAACATGCTTAATCTTTTGGCATTGTTAGATGTGACGCAGCAGAAATATGTATGTCAGAATCATACGAAGGCAAAAGATAATTTTTGAAAACGCGAATAGGCATAGATTTTCATCCGAATGGAATGAGATAAAAGGTCATTTGGATTCAATTCTCGATTGTTTATTGTTTTATTTCAATATTTATTGAATTTCAAGCAAATTGGTGACTTTTATCGTGGAAAACATTGGCTGGATGAACACAAATAAAAGCACTTTGCTTGTTAAAATTTCACAATTGTTAGGTTATGTGGGATTTGGTTATGAGCCCGTTATTTATGACTGAATTAATTAATATCGCACCAGGTGGTAGCTCAGGACTTGTTTGTAAGTCAAGTCTTGTTATAGTTTTATGTTCTTCGACCATTTGCGAAGAAGAAGTCAAATCAATATAGTTGACAATAAGACGATGGGAGTCTGTACATAAGAACATATGCAGTACAAAGTATTTAAAGACAATATCAATATCAATTATAGAACTAACTATAATAGAAGAGTAGGACTTTAAATATTGCGTGAAATTGAAGATGAAGGAAAAGAACATTTTCTGCTATCGTCAGCATTCGATCGCGTACGAGTACGAGTACGAATCAGTATTATCTATCCTATCAGAGTATATAATATGTGGTGACAATGACAAATAACTATTTACAATACGAGACATATTGCTATATTTTCGAATACTTGTACATATACATACTGTTGAGGAGGTGAGAAGACCAGAAGAACCGGGCAGGAAATGCCAAGCATTAGAAGGGTTTTAAACATTGGAAATCGATATTAAGTACACAGCTGTATCTTGCATTCTTCGTCGAAGGGAACGTAATGAAAAATAGAAAATCAATACCCACTTACTTGCTTGTTCTGTTCGGTGTGTTGCATACAGATGAGCCCATTCTTCAATCCGCTTTCGCACATTTTTAAGCATTTCCCCAAGTCTAAAAATATCATCTTAGCGAAGAGCAAGCAAGCAAGCATATCAATTCACATATTAACAATCAATTCCCAAACTGATGAATGAATGAAACCATTCACCAATCAATTTAAAACACAAGTCAAAGTAAAAGTTAAGTAAATCTTCTTATCGTAATTTAAACGACGTGTAGTTGACAATAAATGTAGTCAATTTAGAATAAGTATATTGAAATATTATACTTACCTACGTACTATACATACATATATACAAATATATATTTAAGAAAATATCAATATCAATTAAAAGTTTAAAAAGGAGCAATCAAGTTGGTTTTTAATTAAATTTACCATCAAGTCAAACATTACAGGGCCAATGTTTGGGTGGAAATTAATGATCAACTTGATTTCCATTGAATAAATCATTTATATTTGTTAGTGTAATGACAATAAATTAAAAGGTGAATCAAATAAACCTTAACAAATATAATATTGATCACTTTTGGAATGTTTATCTGACATAAACAATGAAATCAATTAATTAGTGAACTTGAAACGAATTTATATTGACGGTGACGACTCGCGCAATTCATATGGTTAATGAACTACATCCCTAATTAATTTACCGCAAAAAGGTAATGAAATATTACATAGCAACCTGACAGAACATTATTACATGAATAATTATTGTTAAAATGTAAAAGTGAGTACAAGCAAGTTGTAGTTTATTCTGTGATGTTGAAAATACATACATAAAGGCATATTTTGAGTAAAAAGAAAATGAAAATGAGTGGAAAGCAAACAATAATTATTATATTATGTACATGTTTCGTTTGAAAATTGTTGTCAACAAAATGAAAGATGGGGTATGGGGTCTTTTCCAACCGGTACGCTTGGTTGCATACGTTAAAATGATTCATCTTGAAGGCAACAATTTAGATTTATAGGTTATTTTATATTTATGTAATCGAGAGAAATATTTGTATCCATTCTAAAATTACTGTAAACAAATAAACTTAATCATTGCAAGCATTTCATTCTGTGTACTTTGCTTTATAATGAATTTCAATTGAAAAAAACACAACATTTATGATTTAAAATAAATAAGCGCAGGTTTTATTGCATTTTTAGGTATTTACATAAAAGGTATAAAAGTTAAACGCAAAAAATGAAAATAAATGATATGTGAAGATAGAATTAAAATAAAATAAAAAAATTATAACCTCAAAAGTACATTAACGCATAAGTACGATGACATTTGTCAAGTTGTGTGACTTGTTGGCCTACCCTAAGTCTCCTTTTGCGATCATAACCTAAAACCTAAACTTTTTACAATACAACGACATGTCGGGCATTGACTGGCCGGGCATTGTTCATTTGGCGCTGTTATCACTTGATATCGAAACATATCTGCATTCATTCAACTGACATTCAGCTGGCTGTGGGCCAGCACGAGGATGTCCTTCTTCTCCTTGGGGAAGCGCAGTTCGCGGCCGGCGAGCCTCGCCGCCTCCAGCTCGCGCTCGGCCTGGTTGAGCTCCCGCCGCAGACTGCCAGCGCACTCCTGCTCCCTCGCGATCCAGTCGAGCGCCATCTGCGAGCGCATGTCGTCGTCCAGCGCGCGGTTCGAGTAGTGGGCGACCACTTCCTGCCGGCTGCACTGCCGCTCGCGCATTGCCTTCAGGCTGCCGTTCCAGTGCAGCAGCTGGAAGACCGTCATCAGCTCCTGGAACTCCAGCATGGTGCGTCCCTTATTCGACTCGAGCATGAACCGAAACGCGCCGATGCCCGTATTGGGGTTGTCAGTCTCCTCCGCAACGCCGCCACCTGGCGAGGACGCTTGCTTGAAAGTGGCGCGAGCCTCCCCGACCGTCTTTTCAATGAAATCGT
>NBZA01000031.1:36493-50227 GCA_003054995.1 Aleochara bilineata
TCAAACATTCACAAAATGGCGTTACGTACCTGAAAACTGCCAAAACAAGAGCCGCCAGGTAACGTGACGTAGCACACGTAAGGCTGGCTATTTGAAGGCACAGACTCGTAGATGACAACCGCCCCGTTGCGCAAATCTGCCCCGCGTGCCTGCTTCATCTGCCAGAACTCCTGCAGGGCTTCAACGACATTAACTGCAAGCAAATCACATCACAAGTGCTAGAGGGCGCCATGAAAAATTGCATTTTCAAAACACACCGCAAGCGCGGGTCCGAAACAAAGCGCAGACAGAGAGTGAGTGAGAGGTTAATGAAGAGAAGTGAACTGGACGCGTGAAAGCTGCACGCGGAGCCAGTTTTTAAACTTTTAATGGCGCAGGTTACAGGTACAGTTCAAACGAAATTTATGCTGTGCAACTTTTTGCTCATCGCGAGTGTGTGTGTCATTGAGTTCCTCCCACTTGGAGCTGAGGCTAAGAACGCACGGGAATGCGTGTGAACTTAAATTCGACCGACCGACGACTTATGTCAACTCCAATGCCTGGCTGTTCGTCTGGTTGCCGATAGTGATGCTTTGGCGAATGTGTTATTTGCATATGTAGAGTGAAACAAGCGCAAGCAGGTTCATCGCTTTGCGTTGCGTTGCTTTGCTTTGCATTGGTTTCGTTTGGTCGTTGAACATTGACAATGACATGCTGCAGTAACGGCAGGTCGCGCGATCGCTTGCGGCAAACTGAAACTCAAACTCAAGCGCAAGCTCACAGCTCCTTGCAACAGAACGCATGGGAAAGAGAACTGCACGTTGCAAAGCACACACACTCGACCAGGCAGGCGACTTCATATAATATATCAAGAACAGAACAGAAGACTGATTGTAGACAGTGGCACACCGTGAGAAACAATATCGAACAAAGTACATTCTTGAGCTCCCTTTCAAGGGCAAATTATCGAAAGAAACCTTATTAAAGCTAATATTTTACCTCGGTACCCTTCGTCGTACAGCTGCAGCATGGGAGTGGTGCTGGGGCACGTCCACTGGGGGTCCGGGTAGACCATCATGTTGCCGGTACGATCACCAGGACCAGCAGCCATCCAGCGTCATCCAGAGACAATACATTTCCTCACTAGCTAGTACTCACTGCCACTTCACTTCAATCGCACATTCTCTGGACGAGGAGAACGAGAAACGGTCTGCTCAGGTGTCGCGCTGGAGTGCGAGTGCGAGTGCGGCTCGTTCGCGAACGAACCTGCGAAACAAACTCAGTCGGTGACTCCGGTGGTCGTCTGCTCACTACTGCACCTCCTTGACGCTCCTTCTCGAGCCCGTGCACTCCGCGGGGCGCGGAAGCAAGACGCCGACAGCTGCTGCTGCGGCTGCGGTTGCTGCGATAGTTGTTAGCTGAACAGGTACCCGATTAGCAGCTCTCGACGCTGCTCTTTGCTCAGCTCGGCTGAAGGTGCGAGCGAAACGCACTCACGCACACTAATTGTACCTGCAAAGAGTGCAAAGAGTAAACAGGGTCTCTGGGATGGAAATCCGTCGGCGCGGTGCGGCGTCGGTTTTTGGGATCTGGAGCAGTCAGAGTCATAATAACGGTTCTTGCCCATTTGCAATTAACGTAATGTGTAACAAGTGTACCCTTTGCGGGTCTCAGTGCACTCTCGGCATAACACACATGCCCGCGAGCAGAATTCGAATTCGAATTCGGATGTTTGTGTCCGAGGAGCAAGAAAGCGGCAAAAACCTGCCCGCTTGACGGTTGAAATGACGTGCTTTAGATGCAGCGGGCATCGCCAGGTTGTTGCGCTTTTTCGGCAGCCTGACTCATAAGTAAGTAGCTCGCGACGTGACGCGCTAAGAATCAATGAACCCTCGAGACTCTTCTTCTCGCGAGATCTCACCATAGTCTATCTGAAATCAACAGATCAACAAGCATTCATTACTCCCGTACCTAATCAATGATTTGTACAAACATTACGCATATATAATAGGTATATTTCATAACAATATTGTGTTTTTGGCATAAAATTCCATCGTGACTAGTCGAGGATTTAACAAAGATTTAAAGGAACATCTATCTCACTATTCATTGATATTTACGTCTAAGTTTGAGTTGTGCTAACTTAACCTAACCATGAGCAAACATCTAAACATTGTCATTGCGTATGCAGTCGTTATCAAAGCCTCGGAAAGTTGCATTCTGCGCTGAAGGCCCGTTATCAGCAGACCCTAGCAGTCTTCGGGCCACAGCCGCCCTCAGCTTGAAGACGGCGTACGTCACGAAGTGGATGAGTACCAGAAACACGCAGGCCCCTGCGCACACTAAGGCTGTCGGTAAGGGTTTGCGCCAGTCCACCACTGGGTAGATGCATGGTTCATCAATTCTATCAATTATCCAACAGTTTTAGTTGATTCGTTGATCATTATTTACAATTTGACGTGATTACCTAGAGGTACCACCAGCTAAATGATAGATCAAGCTGAAGATTGTGTACGCGACGCCGGAGGTGACCGGGATGTAGAAATGCAACAGCCGCACAGGATGACTCACAACCAGAAGCTCCAGCGTCATAACCACGCTATTTGTACAGTGCACCATTACGTTCAAGTAATCCATGTCCATTGTCTTTGCTGGTGCATCAAAGTGGCTTTAGAGAGGCAGTAGTGTAGAGAGGCAGTAGTATACATACGATTATAGATAACAACCCAGTACAGGATAGTGATAGCCACCCCTAGGTCAATGCCAATGGTGAAACAAAACCAGTAGACTTTGTACAGCCTGAGAGTGGATCTGTCATCCACGTCGAGGTTGAATCCAGCTGTGAATCCAGCGACAAGAAGAAAATTACAGGTGAGAATAAACAGGTGGAAGATAAGGGTGTACATACTTGACTTGGCTGTACGGAAACTGGAACAGAGCATGATGGTGGATAGAAGTGCCTGCAGGGTGACAAACGTGAAGCCCCAATTAGTGAGGTATATGAGCCACTTCAGGTGGAACGGGTACGGCTCGTCCAAGTGCTGTTCGTCCACAATCGAGAGCAGCCAAGCGATGAGCACGTACATGGTGATGACTAGCCGATAGGCAATGTAGTAAGTGTTTGGTTCCGGTTGTCTCTGCCACTGAAACAAGACCGAAATCAATTACGCCACATTTGAATAAACCGATTTCCAGGCTTCAGATGGCAGCAGACGCCCATTTACCTGAGAACGCACGAAGATGCTTGGGTCATCATGCCGAAGACTTAACCCGCTGACGGTGAGTCGCTTCCTCCAGAGTTCAAGCATTGTTTCTGCATCAATTAACAATTAATTAACAATACTAATCAATGAGAATTGTTTTCCTAGACTTATTGTTACAAGCACTGCGTACTTATACTTAATTATTACATTAAGTCGGGACTTAAATGAGATAATTAAACAGAAAGAGCGGCGATCGTGATTAATTACAACCAGCGCTGGGAATTACCAAGAGTATTGTGGTTCTGCTCCATGGAACAATCCACTTCACCATTAGTGTTTGCGAATGGCAATTGCGATCTATTAGTTTATTCAATTCCGTGAGGAAATGCGTCTGTCCCGCTCTGACTTATTGTTTCTATTAGATTGACAGCATTCCGCGTGTGTTTGGAAAGGTTTAAGCGCTTAATTTAATCGACTTTGTGCGAATTGAGCGATTCCTCGCCGGCATTGGCATCTTGTCGCCAGCTGTCCTCGCCATGTGCGTTGCCTCGCCGTCAACATCTTAAGGAAATGAATTGCAAGAAAGACATCTTGTCACGCACACGTCAGCTGCTTAATATGACCAGACACTTATTGCTCTTGGTCGTTTAAATAAAATGTTTTGTACTTATTGTTAAAGAATTGGTGAATGCACTGTAATTTGTCATAATTTTGTGAGGTTATGTTTAAAGTGACCGGTTGTTTCCATGACTATTAAAATGTCACTAAATTCTTAAACTATGCATATAACAGGCGAAGGTGCACATAAAATGTAATTTTATTGCTTTCCGAACGGTAATATTAATTGTCGATTATTAATAACGGGTGTTCCTGGCTGCCTACCATTGATACTCACAACCAGTCTTGATTACAGCCTCGTTAGGTTTCAATCCCACACATTAATAAGTAGGTAGCATGCTAGGCTAAATGAATTTTGCGGAAAAAATACATAAATGTGAATGTGAAAGCATTTTGAATGCTTTAGTATACCTGACAGTTGCAGGCGTTGCAGTTGTCGCAATGCAGTTGTTATCAGAACAGGAGAATGACACAACTTGCAGAGCACTTTTCTTATTGTACGTGGAATTTAAGACGGATTTTAGTCGTCGTAACGTATTCAACCCTCGGGGAACAGATAACACTCGACTGGAATCGAATGAAATCGAATCGGTCAGTCCGCGTGGCACCTACACAATTCCGCGTTTGTGCGCATGCGACCCTCGTCTTGTCCTCGTCTTCATTTCATTTATTTTGTAATCATACTTGACTTCGCTCTCCCTGATCAGATATTTTATGTTTGTATCGCAAAACTGCAGGCTAATCGGGAGTATTTATTGGTTAATGACAGCAGAGTTGATAACAATCAATATGATTGTTCAATTCTCTTAATGCGTGTTTTTTTTGCATTTTACAGCAGCGTAATTAAATTTTATTTAATTGCTTGCTTACAGGTTAATTGGTTTTGCCAAAAACATGCGCACGTGCTTTGGCACTTAATCAAACCGTGAACTCTTGACCTTATTCTCAAAATTTATGATTGACATTCGCGAATTTCTTTTAAAAGTTTTTTCATTAATAAATTAATGTATTGTAGGTAAATATTTGGAATGAACGCCTATGATCATTATTGCACGTCAAGAAATAAGTGCACTTTAGTGAAATCAGCACTAAGTGCTCGCTCGGGCACAATCAATCCTTCCTTTGATTTGTCTCTGAGTACATCGCATCGCTCCGCGGCAATTTGACGCCGTCTGATGTGGCGACGCCGAAGTAAGTTAATTTCAACGCGGTGCACGTGCATATTATTGATAATTGCAAGCCATTACTAATTCATTCCACTGCACTGCACCGCATCGCATCGCTCGAAGTCGCTTTCGTTGGTAAATATCCTGCAGTTTGGTTAGAACATCATGTATGACAAGTTTACGGCTTCTTGATTTTTACTGCAGTGCGAGCATGGGCGTCGTGTGTGTTGCCTACATATGGCTTGACTGCTCTCGCAACGACCGGTCTCAGCCGTAAAGAAGAATGAATTGCATTCGGCAATCCGCAGGAAAACAATAAACGTAAACGTAAACGTACGGACGAAATTAAGAAACATGCATAAATTGTAACTGTTTATGATAAGACCGAGCTACGTCTTGCCACTTCCTGGCTGGCAGAACTTCTTTTTCCACTCGCGACAAGGCTTTGCATTTAAATGTACTCGTACTTATGTACTTCTTGCACATGCACTTTGATTGCTTTGCATTGCATTGCATTGCAGTCGAAGACAATAAATCCTCAAGAACCTAAACTTATAAAGTCATGCATGAATAATTTCAACATTTGCTTAATTTCGAACAGATCTTGAGCGGCTGCTTCCCACACAGCTCCATACTTTTTGCACTTCAAAAATCACAACTTAAGAAGTGAGGTGATTCTTATTAATGATCTGTGTTTATCTATTGACACCTTGCCTTTCTTAGCAGACACGCAAGAAAGAAGTGAACTCACCTCGAGCTCCTTAAAACCTTGTCCAGCAAGTTTACACGGGCAATTAGCTCACACTTCACGCTATACTTTACTTCACTTTACTTCACTCCCAACATGAAGAAAAAACTAATTCCTTGGCGAGCGCCTGAACACAATTAGTATGAATACTTATTTCGATATTAATTATTCGTTATTGTCCACCTCTAACAATGCACTCATCAATTATTTAAATATCAATATTAATAACAGTTCTACAGGATGTGCAACTATGCAGGTCACATGTTATGGCAGTGTGTACTTCGATGCTTCTGCATTGAGGATTGATTTTGCAAGTGAACTTTTTAAACTTTGCTTTGCACTTAATTGCTCATCTTTACGTTACGTTCATAGCTGGATGCGTAACACGCGCTAGATTGAATAAGATTGAGGCTTATTTCAGGCAATTATTGAATTTTTGCGCTGGTTTCAAGGACATTTGGAGCTATATTCACAAAAATATCGCGTGGTTTTGTTATTTTTTTAGTGCTTACCTACCTATGGAATCAAATACATTATTTAAATTCGATTTCTAGTCGGTACACAGTTGCACAGTGATTACAACTGTGTCATTTCTGGGTTTCCACTGGAAATGTACAGATTTAGATAACAGATGGAAGATTAAATATGATTAATCAATGCTGACGAGCTCTGATGAAGCAATTGATGTTCTTTATCACTTGTTTCTATCAAAAGTAAACATTGATTTGCTTTTTATTCGTGTGTGACCTGTTTTGGGCGATTTTGAGTGAATTTAAACTGAGGAATTCACATGAATAGGAATGAATATAAGATGGCGACTAATGCATGCAATGTTTCAAAAACAAGTGCCATTAAAACGCAGCGACGAAGACGAACACTTGTCCTGCAAAAACAGCAAGTGTGGCCGCAGCAGGACAGGATGGGACTGCGCAGAACAGCAATGAACCAAGTGACACGCTCTCGCAAAAGTCGTCTTTGCAACGACAATGCCTTTTAATTGTGTTTGTTTTGTATATCCTTACAAAACAACAATAAGACACAAGTATACACGTTTTTAAAATATTTAAATATTACGCAATTCAAATAATATATGTAATTACTGTATAATAAATTAAAGTAAATAGTACATGTTTAGTAATGAACATAGAGCGACACCTATATTCATGCTGATAAATTACAAACTTTTAATAATCTTTTAAACGTAAACAATCGATCGAATGCGATTCATTTTTACAGTGTATATTTTATAACAGTAAACAAACTTGAACTGGTACGTGAAAGAATCGGCAGGAATGGTCATGGTAGAATAAAACGACAATGAAATTTAATAGCGATACATGGAAAATGTGCAGAATTAATAATGTTTTCAATGCGGCAGCACATGTTTCGCTCTTTACACAATGCGTATGCACTGACAGGTACCTAAACGGTGTTTAACTATAGTGTGAGCTCGGCGTGCAGGCTGATTTCGCAGAATTGGGAGTTTATAGTTACTGGCAGCCATAAAGGCCTGCCTGCACCGCTGTGATTAATGCGCGTGAACTTGTATTTAGCACGATTAGACGCGGCCATTGTTTTGCATACGCTTGAACCACGAGATTCAATCTTAACGCGTCATTGCCGATTGCAATTGATTTGGATTGATAAGTTATTATATTTCAATGAATGCCCCACCAGCCCCCAACTACTGCTTCCACAGTAAGTAGACTGCTACAAATCGCTTATGATATGAAAACTTATACCACTTGTTGCTCACTGTATGCAACCAGATATACCTAAACATATCAACAATGGACAATGGAAAAGTTTATGATATAATTTCTTTAATATACCAGACCTGCTCAAATACACAATGTATAGCACAGTCAACAACAAAAACATGTAATTCATCAATAATATCACCGCAATAATTATAAAATACAATTAGAAAACGTTTGTTATTAATATTATAGTTTATGCGTATGTATATATTAGTATTACTTTTGTATGATACGTGAATCCATCGTTATTTCGCCCCCACTGCGTTCCATTCACGTACAATTATATGTAATGTATATTGTTGTAGAGAATATTTGCTTATTACTAGGTTATCATTATCCGTACACTTCGTACGCTTTAAATGCTTGCATGTATATGTAAAATGGATAAAATACATCGCATAATAGACGGATAAACGAAGTGTCGCGCTTTTGAACGTTCCACTCGGCAATACCTATTGCACCATTATGTAATAAAATACAGACTATTAACTACAACCAGTCGTATACCATGTAAGGCTATAAAGTATTGGCATTTGGAATGTCTGTGTCTAGCAAGATCCAAACTCCAGCAACTAAACGCAACTTCTCATTGTTATTTTAACATAGTTTCTTAATTACACTGTGATTACCTCTATTGCTTTAGTTGCATCATCAATCCAATGCGTTCAATACCATGTTTTACTCGCTCGTATTGTGTGTCATTGGTCTGGTTAATTAGCAATGACTGCAATTAGCCATCATCATACACAAATTGCATCAAGTATAATTGACCGACAATTAATTTAAAAATGTAAATAAATACTTGTAAAACCTATCTAGCCCCTGTTTACAAACAATACAAGAACAAACATAACCTATCTTCCGGTCGTTTCGCGGGACTTACATCACCTGTAGGATTTGGCTTGCCTCGAAGGCAGTGCCTGGCAAGAGTATGACTGGACTGGACACATGCCCAGCCTCAACGCACACCATGTTCGGGTACTCGTCGTCGCCGAAATCGGCCATATCCTTGGCTTTCTCAACCCAGGGATTCCAAATCACCGTGTCGGGAAAGTTATACTTCTGGATGCGCATCTTGCGCCCTGACACCACGTTCGTGATGATATGTTCGTGGGGTGTGTTCTGATAAATGCGGTCCGTCCATTCGCCGATGGTTACCACGTCGCGACCTTCCTGATAGATCGTGCCATCGCGCGTCTTATCTATGAACGTGCAGCCGTGCAATCCAGTAATCTGGCAACGGCGCACATCGGGCACCTTGAAATATGTATGCAATAACATATTGAAGCTGAAGGTTAAATCCTTGCTCGGATTGTAAATCGCAATGTTGAAGTGAAGCTCTTTTTCACGCAGGATCAGTCGATAAGTCAGGCGGAAACTAAACAATTTAAAGTTTGCGTGTACTGCGCCATTAAACAAATGACTGATCATATATTTACTTACGAATAGTTCCACATTGACCTGGTATAGTCGCTCTCCATTAGCGAGAATATCGCCTCGACGTCGCCGCTCGGGAGTCTTTCGGGCGCTTTTTCAACGTGCCAGCGCACAATACGCGCAAATCCATGTTGCGGGCCGAATGCCCATGCTCCGAACTGCGGAAAAACGAACGGAATTCCGCCGCGTATACCTTTTTTCCCGTCGAACACCGCCTGCTTACTGTCCATTTAAAACATTTAAACATTTAAATTTCTAGAGAATTCCGTTATATGTACGATTGCGCTCACCTCACAAAAAGTTGCTCCTGGTTGTTTACTCTCCAGGAAACCACTGTGGCCCCTAGAAGTATAAGAATATTTTAAATGAGCCCAAAAAACAAGTGATGATCAAGAGCATAAACAAAAAACTTATAGGTTAGGTTTGCTTTTTTATGTAGTTTTTTTGCACAAGTACACAACGTCATGTCGAAAACTTTCGCAAATCTCATTCGCACCCTTATAGTAAATAACTAACAATGCTTACCATGTAAATTGATCGTACATGTTGTATTATTTCCGCGATCTAAAACCACTACACTGGTCGCCGCCATCGTACTCTTGCAGACTCGCGCTACCTACTTGTTTTATACAAGTTGACTACCTATGCTTACTACTCTACTTGTATTGAGTCCCTCTATCGGATGATTGCAGGAAAAAAGCGTGTAACTTTAAATTCGTGCTAGCCTGCGGCCTTGCTGAGTATGTTCGGAGATATTGAATAAAGCTTGCGTTACGTCGAGAGCTGAGTGACTGCCAGGACAACGGACGCGACCAGTTTTTCATGATTCATGCTAGCTCTCGCTTAGTGCAGACAAAAAACGTTTTTGTATCTCAAGTGTTCATAAAAACAAGTACAAGTGCGACATCTGTACAGCTACGTTGTGTACTACACCTATTATGGTTTAACAACTATACGCCTCTAGCGGGTTGTGATGCACTAGCGTTTTACTATAGAAACTGTTATTCTTGACTAGAGTTTGAGGTAAACTTTAGAAAGTTTGCCAATCTATCTCTACACAGCGCAAATGTCCAAAATCGATACCTTTATATTCATTTAAACTTATACCTAAAAAGTTTATAATCTAGAATCAATAAATTAGGGTGTTTGCGTCTGCAATGCACTATAACATTGTTAGAATTTGTTCTAGAAAAGTTGTATACATTTTTAGATAGTTAACCATATTTATTAATAATCTCGCTATAGGGAACTAATGCAAATAAATATTTATTTATATTTTGATAAATTAAAAAAATTAATTATACAAAATGTATTAAATTATATTGCATAATTATTAATATAAAATTAGTTTGGAGTTTTAAAAAGTTTATATCAACATGTCAATCATAACCTCACTAATGCATGTGGTTCTTTAGGTTCGTTTCGCTGTGTTCCCAGTGCGTTTCGTAAATATGTCGTTCTTCATTCGAAATAAAAGTAACAATCATAAAACAAGTGGTAAAGGTGTTAAACGTAAGAAAAATAACCAGAAACCAACTACATCTAAGAAGACTTACATACAATCTTCAAGAGATGAAGACATCACTAGCAGCGAAGAAGACGATCTCGATATAAAAAATGACGCTAACGATGATTATGAATCTGAAAATGAACTGGAAACCGCACAGGAAAAGAAACTGAGACTTGCAAAAGTATACCTGAAAGAAATCGAAGCTCAAGGTATGCATATTTGTTCTTTGTATCCATTTGTTTTACATTTTCATTTGATGTTAATTTGCAGAGAGAAGAAAACGTGAAAATGAAGAGTTGGAACAAGAAGAACAAGATGATCATGAAAAACGAGTAAAATTAAGGTTGTTTCACGATCATTTAAAGCAAAAAGGAAAGTTTAGATCAACAGTGGCGGATACGTACGGGTCTTTTGAAGAATTGATATTCCTTAGGGCAAAGGAACACAAGGGGCCAGTCACGTGCGTTTGTGTGAGCTTTGACAGTAAATTCATCTATTCCGGAAGCAAAGATGGGGGATTAGTTAAGTGGTCTGTGGAGACAAAACGAAAGGTAGCAGCATTACCTTACGTGAAAAAATCAGACGGTACAACTGGTCACAGCGGGGCCATTTTGTGCATGGCTGTTTCGTATGACAATCAATTTCTTGCTGTGGGCGACATTACGCCGCATATTCAAATATGGAACGCGGAAACGTTGAAACACATCAAGACACTTAGAAGTCACAAGAATTCTATACACGGCTTGGCGTTTCGAAGAGGGACTCACACGTTGTATTCCGCCAGTGCAGACAGATCGGTCAAGGTATGGTCCTTGGCCGAAATGTCGTACGTTGAAACGCTCTATGGTCATTTGGATGCAGTCTCCGCCATTGATTCGTTGATGCGCGAGCGAGCTGTCACCGCCGGTGGAAGAGACACGTCTCTGAGGATGTGGAAAATTCCGGAAGAGAGTCAGCTGGTTTATAACGGTGACATGGGTAGTATTGACGTTGTCAAGTTGGTGAACGAAGATACATTTGTGTCGGGAGACGATGGGGGACAATTGTGTATTTGGGGCATAAATAAAAAGAAACCACTTTGTACGGTGAAAGCCGCGCACGGGGTGGATAGCGCCAGCGGGGATCCATTATGGATCACTGCATTGAGTGCTTATGTTAATGCCGATTTAGTTGCTTCAGGTTAGATCATCATATTATTTGCTTTAGTTTTGTAATTTTTGATTTGAAATTTGATTTTCAGGTTCGTGTGATGGAAATGTGAAGCTTTGGAAGGTTGCTGAGGGTTCCAAACAATTAACTTTGTTGTTTTCTGTCCCTCTCCAGGGATTTGTTAATAGTTTAGCGTTTTCAAATGATGGCTCTAAGTTGATTGCTGCCGTTGGTCGCGAACATAGATTAGGTAGATGGAAAGTTGTTAAAGAAGCGAAGAATTGTGTAGTTATAATTCCACTTGTTCAGAAAACATGATTGTAATATAATATGTTAAACAGGCGTTTTGTTTATTGGGTTGCATAGGAACTAACATGTTTCCACATAGAAGTTTGAAGTATTAACCTAATTTTCTATTCCGCGCGTTTGTTTCTGTTTTCGGGTTGATTGTTGTAAGTGTTTTAGTGAATAATTAGTGACAATAATGGTTTAATAATAAGCTACAATCTACAAATGTAAGTACATAGTATAACTCTTAAATATCTACGATTCGAACTGCATATTCGCAATGTCAGAAAGTATATTGTGAAACATAAAAGATAATCTTCGAGAGAATGCTGTTTGCCAGTATGTTATGGTTGAAGATTTGCATCTGCAGTGTAATGTGTATCTCTTGTGGGCCTTGCAAACTTCTGACAATAGAAACAGTCGCACTGTTGTCTTCTTGGTCCATTCGGAAATAGCCAATATTGGCTTTTGCCACATTGGGAGGACACCTCACGTCCTTCACCTCTAACTTGAAAGCGACTTTCGAGTGTTTGGGTCCGTTCATTTTAAAGAACTTAATGGGTTCTTCTAGAATGGGCGTGTTTGCTGCGATATTGAAGAAATGGTATCCTATTTGGTCAGCTTCTCTGTTATCACAACTGCCGTAGAATCTGCAGGACTCTGCGTCGTATTTGCAGCGGCTAAACACGAATTAGTGGATAGAAAATGGCGGTCTGTATTTCGCAAAAACTCACCTTTTATGGTTTTTGTCCATGATGAAGTTTGGTGGACATGCGATAGAAGGACACTCGTATCCTCCGCGTGTGTTGTAACATATCGTGTTTGGGGATTTACACGGGTTACCGCTTGTGCTTGCACATTCGTCAATATCCTGACAAGTCCGGCCATCCGTTCCCAACCGGAAACCTGGCGGACATCCGCATTGGTAGCTGCCGGGGGTATTTATACAAGTGCCGATGCACTTCAGCTGGTCCGAGAACAATTCGCACTCGTTGACGTCCGAGCACGTGCGGTTATCCGCATTGAGCGTGAACCCTTTGTCGCAGTAGCATCTATACGAGCCCCAGGTATTCTGACACTTGTAGTCGCACCGCCCGATTTCTGCGCATTCGTCAATGTCTACACATTGATCCCCTGATTTCTGGAAGCCTTTCTTGCAGTCGCAGTAGTAGGAGCCGATCGTGTTGATGCAGTTCGCCGAGATGGAACAAGTGCGTCCCTTGTAGAACTGGCATTCGTCGATGTCTACACATCTCCGGTCGCGTTTGATATGCCCTGCTGGGCATTCGCATCTGTAGAACCCGACGTGGTTCTTGCAAATCTCAGTGGGGTCGCAGTTGTGCGTCCCTCGGATGCATTCGTTCACGTCGATGCATCCATCACCCGATGAGTTCAACTCATAGCCGGCTGTGCAGTGAATCGTGGAGACGCATTCGTACCTTCCATTCAGGTTCAGGCACTTTTGTCCTCGCGGACAGGGATTGCTCTGGCATTCGTCAATGTCTTGGCAGGCCCCGTTCCCATCCATGTAGTACCCTGGCAGACACCGTTTGCTCTGGGTATTTACTATTGTATAGTTGGGATATTGACTCACTGGCGGTGGTAACGGAGGGGTAGGCCGAACAGGTGTTACTGGTCTAGGATAAGGCTTGAAGTATATGTTATAAGTGGGTCTTTGAGGGATGCTTGGTGGTGGTGGCAGTGGTGGTTGAGTAGTAGCTGCAGGTGTCGGTCTTGCAGGAGGTCTAGTCGGTCGGTCGCACCGGTAACTTCCCTGTGTGTTGCGGCAGATGAGGCTCCCACAGGAATGTATCCCCAGGGCGCATTCATCGTCGTCCTCGCAGTTGCCACTTTCGTAGTTCAAAGTGTACCCCGT
>NBZA01000031.1:56305-74034 GCA_003054995.1 Aleochara bilineata
CAAGAGGAAAACTTACGAAAAACAGGCCACAACACAGCATTCAATTGTATTCTGCTCCACTCGAATCGGGGTTTGATAAAGTAGATCCTGATAGAGTTGCGTGACAGATTTCTTATGTTCTTCCATTGTTTTCTTCGATTTGTGCTGCTTCCTGAACTTTCATCGTATTGTACAACTTGCTACAATTTTAATAAGATTTCTTTTGTGATCTTGTGAAAAGCTTTGTGGTTTTATTTTATAAACTACACACGCTAATAAAAATCAATTTTCTTTTTATACAATTTCAAGCTTTGTGAGTTATTGCAAATTTAACGAATTAGACGTGAAATTAATAACGTTTTACTGTCCATTTAAAAATTATTTTAAATTCGGAATGTTTAGGATTATCGTTCGAATTCCAGTTTGAAAGTCGGGATTTTTAGGGATTTACGCTGAAAATGTAGGTACATTGTAGGCAACCAATGGATACGCGATAGCATTTGCAGTCAATTTCCTTTGTGTCAGTGCCATACACACCACTTTGCATTTTACAGGCAAATGTATAATACATTCGCATGAATGGCTATGGACAGAAAGGGCGACATGCATTTTGAATTCTGTGACGGAGTAATTAATGAACTATTGGTTTCTGTCTGGCTCTCTAGTCACTAGAGTTTAGTGATATAGTGATCTACTGATCTATGTAGGTACATATAGTAAAATTTTCGTTTGAACGTATCAAAGCTGTAAAACTGTCAAAGAGGATTAAAACGCCCAAGGCAAGTAAAATAGCCGTTGACCACAAATTTACAGAGGGTAAGAAATTCGAAAAAAAGTATGTAAAATGTAAATATAATGTAAATTAATTTGTGTCACTCAGTCCTTATGGATTAGACCGATTTAGACGAGTCAGATTATTGGTGCAGTGCAAATAATAGGCAGTTTCAAAATCTTAGTTGAAAACGAAGTGAGTACTAAGTAATTCTAAGTTAGAGAGATATAGGTATAGGCATGTATGTACAGTTCAAAATTCTACCCGTAACGTCGCGACGTTTGATGGTTTTACAGCTTTGTAATGTTCTAAAGAAAATGCTGGTATATGTCGGTATATGCTTGTCAATACAGTTTGGTGTTGGATATCAGAACATAAGTTTATGAAAGTTTACTAAACTTTTCAATAGATCTGAAGACTGTTTCAGTCTTTGAAGGTTTCAGCCTGTCTTGAGCATTTCCTTTCAGTGCTTTGTGTTCGTATGTTTGAATTTCTATAAGTTGTAAGTTGCGTATATCTGAAGAAATCTTTCTATGAGTTGTATCTATCATAGTAAGTGGGAACCAGTCTGATCTGTGATACTTTGATGCAATGTTTCATCGCGAGCATAAAGCGAAATCGGTTGATTTATGTCGATGAGTTATTGCAGCTTCACGCGTACCCACGAACCGTAAAACCTACTGACGTGCAGCGCATCCTCATTTGCCACGTTCTCTCAGATCTATGATGTTGCTGCTTGAATTTCAAATATCTCCGGAAACTCTTTTCAAAAATGTATCAAAATCAAGTAACAAATCAACAAAGAACTACCTACAAATTCATTAATATTTGAGTTTATTTGATTGATTAACAAAATAATTAATAACATGATCTTTGATATGATAATTATCTATTAATTCACACAGTAGTAACTTATGAAATTAAAATAAGAGAAAACTAATTAAAATGAGTTTTAAAATTAACTGCTGTTTAGTGGAATTTAACAAAAGTAACAAATTTGCGAAAGCGCGTGTTTATGCTCATATGAGAGTTATTTTAATTAATTACAAGGGTGACTATGTGAATATTATGTGGTCGGGAAATTGCTGTTGAGCGTACAGCTTTCATTTCATTCAGGGTTCATCGCACATAGAGCCTATTACTTGATTTAGCTACTCATTAATCAATAGGCTTTATATTGTGTTTTAAAGTTTCAGGTAATTATTAGTTTATTTCGTTGGATATAAATATAAACTAATGTACTAAGTGAGATATAATCTCAGCTTTGCGTGTTTGTGCTCACTGATTGTGATCATATGTTATTGCTTTTAATATTGCATTTGTTGGTTGGCGTTTGTTTTCACTTCTCTTCTCTTCAGGTTGTAACGTTTATCAGATGACTGACTGATTATGAGTTTCATTCGTTTTGTATCTTTAGTTTTCTATATTTTCATCTTTTGTTTGGAAAAATTGCTATTGTAGATACACAATATTTAAATTTAACAAACGTTTCTGAAAAATTAATTAGTGTTGTTTGTACATAATATATATTATACTTGATATGAATCAGAGTCTGTCTCTGCTTTTGTCAGCCTAGAAGCTGGCAACAAAATATGACCGGCTGCAAATTTCGTTCCTACTTTTTGTTGAGTTTCTACAGCAAGCACGTTGTAATACATTGGTGACCTAATTAATTCCTGCTCTTTGTTCGCTTGCATTGCTGCCGAAATTACAACATTTCTCTCTTTCTAGCTGTAGGATATTAATATTTGATCAATTTGTTGTATAATCAGTCATAGTCATTATTGGCACGTTATGTGTCTAGTTTTAAATTCAGGAAAGTTTTGGTTGGTTTGGCTGCATGTACATAGTTGCAAACGTTACGTGTAGAAACACTCACAAAGCTTAGAAATTAAATCTTGATTTGAAGGATTTAAATATTTTTTACAGCGTTTGTGCTAACTTGTACACACAAAAAGTGTATAAATCATCATCCATTTCAAGCGTGCTGCGAACCCTCAATGTTATAAAAGAACTTTCCATCGGTTATTCGCTCTGTAGGCAAGCAAGCGAGCAATTCTTGAGCACCGACTCAGATCTCAGCAGGCAGTCGCGCGTGTTTTTCATTTTCTTCCGCCTCCACACAACCACACTCACATATTCTGCAAGTCCGATAGAGTTTTGTTGATTGTTTGTTGCAAGTGAGTGTGGATTTATGATGGCTTCTTTCACATTAAAGCAATACACTCACCACGGAGAAAATACGAAGATTTGCACACTTTTCCCCGGTTTCAAACTGGAAACAAGATGCTGTTCTTGACGCTGTTCAAGTTTAATCTTTGCATGTAATCATATTTTGAAGCGGAGCGGAGGTTGAATTAAACGCATTTTTTTTACATGGACTTTGTTTTTGTTCGTTGCATTTTATTAGCGTTGATGAAATTTTTCTCTCTGACTTTGATTGTGATTCGGTTGTTGATTGAACTTTTTGGAGTACAGATTTCTACTTCAAATTATCTACGAATTGGAACAATTTGCTCTTGCAAAATGTAATTGCAAACACATTGAATAATGCGACTTTGTTTCGGTTGGTTTGTGTTTTTCTTGCCGAGTAAACTCCAGCTGAAAGTTCAGAAAAGCATTCGGTTTGGTGGTTTTTGTTCCTGGGCACACACGGTGCTGAATAATTCACGACGCGGTTTGCAGGTTAGCTTAGATTAGTTTTGCAACTGCATGCCTGAAAGAAATTAAAACTTGATATGGAAATGGAATTCTTGGTCCTTGCATATACGCAGCTTCTTTTCCGCCGGATACGGTTCAGTGCGACGCGTCGCGACGCGATGGAAAGCCGCACGGAGGTATCACGTTTCCATATAGTCTGAAGTTTCGATTCTCGTATGGATTTCGCATCTCTTTGAAGCCAAAATAGCGTTTGACTTATTCCCACTGATGTATTGGCGTTGTGCAAACCTAGAGGGCATCTGTTCTTCCCTTTTTCTCGTGTTCTCCTAATACAAATCAGATTACAGAGCTGTTTACTGCATGCCATTCGAGGAAAACACGTTACTTCACTCCAACTTTCAAGGAAACTTCGAATTCCTTCTGCTTCGTCTTATTACTTTTATTTACATAACAAACGTTCTTGTCCGCGACTAACCTTCTTGAGATTCTCTTCTTCAGGGACTCGGTAATGACCTTTTCTATACAGACAACAACACAAAATACAAATAAAAATGCTTAATTAACAGACTTAACTATTTCCTTGGAACTCACTAATTAATTCTTTAATTTTAAAAGATTTTCTTACTTCTACTTGTTGCTGATAAATGGAGAAAAGGATTAATTAGTTAATTATTTGCTATTCAATTACGAATCCTACCGCAATGTAAATACATTTGCTGCAGCTGATTGTCTATAAATAAAGCCAGTCTGAGGAAAAATGATATTTGCGTTCGACTTGAGCGAGAATTATGATCTTATGTTTGTGCAGGAGTGGCATTCAACCCTTTGCATTTCATTTCTGTAGGTCCCTGAGGAAGCTACTTCATTATTGAAATGTGCTCTGCTTCTCGGGCTTTTCCTAAGAAGTTTTATATTTCGTCGGAGTCGGAGTGTGTGGATTTGGAGAGCCATTCAGGAAGGTAATTCAAGACCTAATTGGAAAATTATGGCGAAGCATGCGCTTTAGCCGGCGGCGGTCGCGGCGCGCGCTCCTCGGCCGTGCGTTCAGTGACAAGCGTCGCGGCGTCAACGGCGTGCAGTCGTCTTCGCAGCGCGCGCGGTAAACATACAATGCTCGCGGACCAAAACCTAATTTTTCGTGGATTTAAATTCTAGATTTTGATGATCTGGTGCAGTGAGTGAGATACATATGCGTTGCTTCGGATGAACTGACGGACGAGAGAATTAACGTGTGAAGATGATTACGACTGCTATGACTAGTTATCACGAGCATGAGTCATTACCGGCGGTAGGTGGCAAGCTCGCGAGAAAATCGCTTTAGTTTGTTAACGTAAATATGTTTGCTTTTCATTTCCATCATCCAACAGTGGTTGACGTGCATTTCAGTTGCTTGTCAGTTGATTAAAAGTTATGTGGGTAGCTTTATTTTAAACACTTTTCTTCTTCTTCTTCTTCGGGAGTTTCGTAAAGTTGGTTTTAAATTTGTCTGTTTCTAAAAAGAAGGCAATGCCTAAAAACACAAGTGCTAGCAGAAGTTTGTGATTAATTATTAAATATGTAGAAGCTTATTGTGGAACGGTTTAAGCTTAAGATTATATTTACGCTTGCATCTATTCTTGAGCTAAGCCCAAAATTGGGTCATTAAAGACATTAGGCAAGTGGCTTTATACATAATTAATTAATTGCTTCTTAATTGACAATAATATTATTGCTTTAATTGATATTTCATGTTATTGATTATTTAAAAGAAGCATTAATTATGGGTACATTAATTGGGAATTAAAGCAAAATCTTGATTAATTACAGGTTTAAAGATAATAAGGCAAAGTTATAGAGCAATTTCATAAATATACGCAAACTTGATGAATGTGTGTTTAAACTTCCATGTAAATTACTTAAGCTTCCTATTCGTTTTACTTATGGCTATCATTGAATATAATTCTTTGAAATTGTCAAGTATATTGCCATCAAATATGGGAAGAAACCGGAGGCAATGCCGTGCGATGTGATCGTAAGGACTTTCCTCTCGATCTTGAGCTGAATGCAGGACATATTTGTATTCGTCTTTTATTCGCTTTTTTCCCGCTCCTTTTGATTTGCACATTTTTATTTCTGAATAAAATATACCTAAATGAATAGGCAAAAATCAATTAATAATTCAGTACATAAACTATAAACAATAAAAACATTTGCATATAAAGTTTATTTCTTGCTCAAGGCAACAAAAAACCTTATTTTGCTTGGAAACTAACATACTCGAAATCTGTTTCAGTTAATTTCTTTTCTACTTAAAAATCAATATTTTATGAAAAACAGTTAATTAATTAATAACCGCATAGTTGAATAAATCACATGATGATTGCAAAATTTAATTATTAAATGCAAATTTCAACTTTTTATTATTTTACTTTGAAATGGTAAATATAAAATATGTTTATTTCTCATAGTTGGTGTTTAAATTTTAGTTATTACGAAAAATTTGATATAAATTTAGGATTTGCCAGAAGATGAAATGATATTTTAATGAACCTGCATTCCAGGAAAGGGTTTTATAACTTTTCCGATTGCATTAGGAGTGAACGCTGTTGATATTATACAATTGTGGCCTAGTTTTCACACTGGAAGTGTTCGTATCGTTCGACTACGTTTAGCATATATTTCCACGGGTTGCGTATTAATGCATTGCAATGCTGTTATTCTTGTTACGTTTTTGTGGCTACAGTTTGGTAAATTGTGCAGTTTCCACATTTTTATTTATTGCGTGTGAGCACAGACCTGTGCATACTATTAATGTCACTTCTCCTCTAACAAGCAGTGGTGTGTTGGGACCGGCTCGCACCGGCTCGCTCGAGCCGGTTGTTAAAATTTTTGGAATTTTTAGAGCCGTTTGTTGAAATAAAGAAAAATTTTAATGTAAGCCCTGTTCTTTAGAATATGAAGAATCGGCCACTAATTTGATATAGTCTCAATCAAACCTTCTTACGCGTCAGTTCACTTTCTACAAGTTCGGAATGTCTACATAAATCTAGTAATTACAACAAAATGTCAAAGAAAAAAGATGATTTATTCGGTTTTTTAGAAGAAGAAGATAAATACCTCTATAAATATGTGCGAGCCGGTTGATAAAAATTTGGCAACACACCACTGCTAACAAGTATGCAAGAAAATGTGCATGGTGATGGGTATGTCCGAGGCTCGGAGCTAAAAGGAAACGCAAGGAACGGCGGAAATGAAGCAGCAAACAGAGGAGAACGATATGAGAAAATGTTGAGACTTGCTATGCTTTGTTCACATTCACACGAGAATTTTTCCTGCTCGTTGGGTAAAAAGCCACGCGACGCGTTGATGTTTCACCGCTGGAAGTCGAGTAGATGCTATGCGATGTGATGTAATGCACTAAAGTAAAGCACATATGAAAAGTGGGAAGCAAAGTACCAAGTAACCAACTGCATTCTAGTTGTGCAAACACTCAAAGTTCCTGCGATTATAAACGTTTTCCAAACAACACCAAGGAAAACTAAATTTTACGACCACTTTAAAATTAAATCCTACAACTTTGTATGATATTTTATAAATCTTGCGTGTTTTCATTGCATTTTTAATGAAATTCTTGATATATTGTTACTTATTGTTTCTTACTTTAGTGGGTTTCTTATGGAAAGCAACCCTTGCACGGCACGTAAACGTAAGGTTGCAAGTTTTAAAAAGTTGTTGACTGTTGTGTTGCATAACTGCCTGGCGATATTCACACTGCTTCTATTTAAAATGTAAAATGTACATTTTCAATCGAGAGGGAATTTAATATTTGTACTTTAATTGCATCCACAGTTCATTTAATTTCAATGAAATACTGTTAAATATTGTTAAATGTTTCATTATGAAATTCATAGAATTCTAAAATAGTTTGTTTCTGGAAAAAGGACTTATAAATGCTCAACAATTTAATTTTTGTTTATATTTTGCTATAGCTTTTTTAATGTATTTCTTATTAATTAATAGCTATAATCAATCACGTCTGAGTGTTTATATGAAACTTGGGTGAATGCAGTTGGCAAGTTGTTATGCTTTTGTATTACGCTGTTCACTAAGTTGCAGGTTTCACGTGCACATGAAACACGTCTAATAAATATGTTAATTAACTTGAGCTCATTACCAGCCACTCTACAGGCTCTGTAGTAAAGCAGAGTATGTTCTAAGATTTTGTGGTGTTGATTAGTCCTTTGTACATACACGCGCCAACACAATATTTACCCTTTATTGATTTATTGTGAGAAAATTACCATTAAGTCACGATTTAATTGATTATATTATTTTCCTAATATATTTTTATAATTGTCAATTTCTAATTAAACTTGGCTGTGTTGAATTAAGACAGACATCCAAGAATTTCAATTCACCGGATGACGGGAATCACATTGTTCTGGATGTATTGTCCCCAAGTTTCTCTTCTCTTGTCCTTTCAATGCTCTAACCGCGCGTTGCAATCACTGTTATTCAGGATAATGTTTCAATTTGTGTTCGATCGCAAACGCACAATACAGTCTATTAAGTTGCCTACCTTCTGTCATTTATCTTCTTTGTTAATTTCTTTGAGTTTTTTCACTCAAATAATTATGTAATTAAAAATATTTGATTAGATTAGATCAAGACCATAAAAATGTGCCGCTTTTTGATTACTTTACGTTGAAACCACCAAGAAATAAATTAAATTTTGGGGGAAAAAGGAAATTCATTTCATTTTTGTGAATTACACGGAGTGGAAGTGGAAGCCTGTGTGATAAGCAAGCGAATAACGTTTGGCGAATTATCGTGAACTCATTTGTGGCATTCGCGAAGACGCTTTTCGTCTTCCGGGAGCGGCGATTAGGGCGGAATTACTCAAATGCGGATTACATCGCCGAGACGTAACGTCAAGTCTCCTGAGAGGAGTTTTCTGCACTGGCGTTGCGGCGATGTTGCCGCTTTTGTCAAGCGAATGCAAATGTAATTCATGCCCGGTCAAGTCCTTCGATCTGATTGACAGCATGAAGCCGAAATGTAATGCAATTTGGCTTTGCTTCTGCAGGATTTATTCGTCCATTCAGGCATAGAAAGCGATAAGACGTTGAAAGGCTTCAAATCATGCGTGATGAGATGGCATATCCTGCCATCTCAGGGTGTCATAACATTTAGGACGCGTCGCGTCCGTCGATGCAATTTGCTTGTGTTGCGTCCATAAAATGCTTATCTGAAATGAGTTTGCGTTTTGCTTGCTGTTGCAGCTGATCATGGACATAAACGCACAAGTCGCTCTCTTCCGGGATCTGCTCATTCACATCGGACAGGCGCGCGACTGCCCCGAACTGCGAGAAAAGATCCGGAAGCTTCGGCGGAGTTGCGTCGAGGCCTGCAAGCACACGACGCAGTTAATCCTTCCACAGATGCGAAGGTATCACATACAAATATGATTGCCAATGTAGGCAACCCAGCATGCAGATTGCGTGCGATAATTTGCACAAGAATTAAGACAATTAAGACACTTTTCTTCGATATATAACCTCGCTGAGAGTTGGAACATTATTTTCTCAGGACGACATCTGAAATGAAAACTTTACTTTATTTAGACTTTAGGCAACTTTTTAACATATAATTTAATATTTACGTAAGTACATATATTAAAAATACACCTGCGGGTGCAATTGAACATTGAGAAATTATAGGTTATCTCTCCCAGGACTTATCACTTATCATTTGTAACTAATGGATATAAAATGAGTATAATATCGAACGAAAGTGACTGCAGTGCATTGGCAGCTGCCTATGCTGTGGTTATGTTAGTTTTATAGATTTCTGTAGGGTTTTATGAATAATGAGTTTCAAACTAATTGAGTGCAAGGCGCAAGCTAGTGTGGTGATGATAAAGCCAATGGAAATTGGAAACCGACATAATAGCCAAAAGAACGTCGTTCGAGCCCACTGCGCATTGTCATAAATCATAAAGGCAAGTTAATTTCAATCTCGTATTGACTTGACTGCCGCCGCCGGTCTCGTTTCCTGTCCAACACGCTTTATTCGCTCCGTCGCCATTCACACCGTCCTCAAAGGCCGGTGTGCCGTTTATTTGAATTCTTTTTCAAAGTGTCAGTTGACACAATGTTTTCCTCTTGACAAAAAAACCGCAAAGGTTTATTGCTCATTAGAAGCTATGGTATTTGTATTGATATATTGTACCAAACAGAACATTAATAGCAACTGCAAGAGGCAGGTTGTAAATCAAGTCAAACAGCATTACACTCTCAGGCCGCCGACGGCGCTGCCGTCATACAAATACAATTCCCGCTGGCCTATTGATACAAAATGGAATTAAGTTTTAGAACTGAAACCAGCTAGCAATTCAATTCCATTCTAGTCCATTCCATTCATGTTTTCCACATATTACATTCAATTGTTTCAGTCGATTACAGTTGGTTGCGTCTTGGCGGTTGTGTGTGTCCACAGAGAGCAAATGTCAACCACACACTCGACCAGCCAAAACATAACCCAATTAAGAATGTCGTAAAAACACACGACACACTTGTAAAAACTGAATTCCAAGAGGTTTCTAAGAGCTTTCCGAGTACTATTTTCACTTGCGTGCCATGGCAGCAAGATGAGAACCAGCAGCAGCGACGAAAATGACAAACAATCATGCTGCAGTCTCTGTCAAGCTACGCGTCCTAATTAATTTACATACTTGCAGTCGCGCAAATCCGACGTTTCACGCTTCAAGTTTATGCTCTCAGTGTTTCAGCGAGTGCTATAAATAACTGAACATTTTTGGCATAAAGAGGCAGGAAAGTGATTCGTAAATGTCGGCAGGATAAAGGATGAATGGCGTAGGATAATGTACAAGGACGGCGCAAAATGTTGAAAAAGAACGCGCATTTCTTACAACTCTTGAACTGTTCGGTGAATAAATATTTCAACATCACGTAGGCAGCCAAATATGCGTTAGTTACCGGATTTGTAATCAACTACAAGTCGGAAATTAAATTCATTTGCTGATATGAAGTCAAATCAAGCGTTACGTCGCATCACTTTATTACTGCTTGCTTTCTTCCTGCCTTTTGAACCTTTTTGAATCTTAAGACCAAGCCGTTTGTGTTGCAGCACCGTGGCCGAAGGCATTCTTGAGGATAACCCGCATCTGGTGCTTCTCTTCTTCATGTCGCAGCTCTTCCTTCGCGAACTCACCAAGTGCCATCGTCTCGTGCAAATCATCCCCATGGATATGTCCGGATACTATGGTAAGCTAATGACTTACATTAGCATTAGCGATTCATTTCATTCACAAAAGGCCACTTACTTTGGGCGCTATTTCTTTCCCTACATTGCTCTTATCCGTAATAGAAAGTAAATACTCGAGCGCTTCTCAAGTGTAAAATTAAATCTTCTTATTGCGTTTCTCCTTTTCTGCGTTCTTTCGACTTATTTTCGAAATATCTATGCTCCAATATCCTTTTTGATAATTATATATCCGCTTGCGCCATCTTATAATCAAATGCAATGCCAATTTGGTTTTCCAATTTACAATTAATTCAAACAGGAAACAATAACTGAAATTGCATAACGGAGAGAAGGTGCAATTCAATTAGGTTTAGGTTATACCTCATAGTCTAGTCGCGCCATCTTTAGACTGTGTCAGGTGTGAAGCGCAGTTCACAGGATAATCAAATAATTGGCATTAACATGGAATTACACTACTTATCACGTTAATACCACCCTGGGGTGCAATGGAGTCACTTACATCCGGTCGTTTAGGCAAGTCATCTCAAGTCGGTTGCCTTGAACATTTGCATTGTGATCTAACCTATTTAGCTGCCATCTTTTAATTGGATTATCCTCAAACATGACTTTTCAATTATCCCTAGTTTAAAGTTTGCTGTAAATTGTTCTTTGGCTGGAATAAGAACACATTTGCTTTGATTTTATTTAAATCCCAGCGGGCATTTCATTACGGTATTGAGAAGGAATGGGGCAGCGCTGAAATGATAGGAATTTAGAACAATTGGAATGCCTGGCATCTGACTTTATGGGCTTTATTAGAAAACGTTTCAAATTCTATTTAGAACCTTCTTTGGATGATTTCTTACCTTTTTTATCTTAATTTATCTGGAATCGGCGTTAAATAATTGAAAAAAAAACAGAGAAGGGACCAAATTGTTTAATGACTGACGTAACAATGTTAATTTATTTATAGAGAATCGTGCCGGTCCTTCGAACCTCGGCAACGTGATCAGTCAAATTCTGCTCTGCAAGCAAATAACGCCGGACTTCAATCAAGAAGAGTTATGTAGCATTTCCAAGGACTCGCAGGAGATCTCCAAGATCCTGAAGGAAATGCAGGAGTATATGCCTTCACAGGAAAACAATCTAGGTGAGCGTTTCAATTTGATTTGCATTGGTTTCATTGTTGATCATTAATTAACCTTACATTTTCAAAGTATCCGCAATCTCAGTTGAGAAGCATTCAGTTCAAATTTGGCATGAAACGAACAACGTTGTAAAGTTAATGTTGGGGAATGTAGTGCAGCCAGCGTGAAACTTGACTTTCCTACATACAAGGGAAAATTAGGTTGGGGTTCATGTGGGTTGTTAGGCTTCATAAGGTTTTACTATTGTACATTGCATGGCAATTCCTAGAGAATGCCATAATAAAATACGAGCAACTTTAGGTTTAGGCGCGTACGCGTTACAGGTTTTCAGCAATCAGTGAGTGATGTATGCAAGCGTGGGTTTGATTCTTTGAACTCGTTCAATCAAAGCAAACCTCATTTTGAGCAGTTTGTCGTTTGTTTGTCGCCTGCCGCCTCCGTATAATTAGTTCCCAACAATTAAGTGCGTCTGCCACCTCTGAAGTGGAGTTCATTAACTGAGGAAAAGGCAAAAGTTACGTTCCATTTGAAATTAATGAATGATTTAGGTAATTTTTGTTCTGTTCTAGTTCATTCTAAACATGAAACGTAATTATGATACAGTTAATTAATGTTGAAGAAAGTTGCACTTTGGGGAATGAATCCCACTGCCTATCATGACTATCATGACAGTGGGATTCATTTCATAGAAGGTGGAATAGCAGATGATACAATATTGGCAGGAGTAAATCCGTGTCGATGCTCCGCGCCGCGCCGTGGGAAATTCGATCTGTGAGGCGCTCGGTGGTTTTAATAACTCCAATGTTCTGGAACAGGCACAATACGCGGGGATAAGCCGGGCGATAATCGTCAGATAATAGGGCGGAATTGAATTAAATCCTATGTAAATTCGAACCAAAATCAACACGCAACACAATGATATCAGTCTCAAGCACGATCAGGTGCAGAATCACACTGTATGTATTTACTTGCTTGCAGAGAGTGGTGTGGCACTCGCGGACGACCTCACCAGCCAATGGACCAACAGACATCGAAGGACCTCTCTGTACAGGAACATGGGCTTCCTGTGCTGCATGCGAAGGCCTAACTATCTGTGATTGGCAACACTGGCAACAAACCAAGGCTTTTGTGAACCGAATCAAAACAAAGAAACAAAGGCAAAGGCAGTGCTGAAAACATTCACAAAAACTTTCAAACAACATGAAACAAGACCAAAGGAAACGAGCAAAATAAGAAGAAGAAACTGACCAGAAGATACATTATCATAATTATAGAATAGGTAGATACACCTATTCTCCCAAGATTTTTAAGACGTTTAGACGAGAGAAACTAATTGTAATTAGATGACATTATTGCACTAATTGAATTCTTTTAAAATATTCACAAATTTCTTGTAAATAATTAGGGTTACATGGAGGTGCTCATGATAATGAATTAGGTTATAATTAGTCTAGTGTAGGTTGTAGAAAGCTCTAGGATTATATTTAGGACTTAATTAATAATGAGATTACTAAGAAACATTGGACCAAACTCAAAAGAAAACGCTAAGTGACGTTAACTAATTAAATACTACTTATAATTAATTAAGCCTGTAGATAAATTTGATAGAGCAAAAGAAGTTTCTACGATTTACTAAGTCATTCTTTTATTTATCATATGAAAGCGCCCTTTGTTCTTTAATTTTTTAACATAACATAAATATTTTGTGATAATTATATACATACATACTCTTGAGATTAATTTTGAAGAAAATTAATGAAAGCAATAAGTTAATTTGCATAAAAAATGGATTTTTTAATGAAAACAAAGGCGCTAGTCAATGAGAACGAGGGTAACAACATAAACGTGAGGAAAAATCAATAAGAACAACATTTCTGAATACTTTTCACAGCAAATGCTCATATTATGCAAAACTGAAGTACGGTGGTCGCATATGTAAATCAAACTGAAATAATTATGACCATGTAAAATATTTACCTAGTTTCTTTTTGATTGACTGTGAAGAGAGAATCTAAGTCATTAAGTCCGTAGTTAAATAAGCATTAAGGCTGTGTTTAGCAACACGTAAACGAGACCAACCTGGCGGATGGCGCACTTTGCAGTCCTGTTCTATTATGATAAATGAATTATGCATATTGTAATAAGTTAATCGATTGCGCTTCACACTTGTCACACAATATTTACGAAATATGTATATTCATAAAACGTTTCTCAAGCTGAACTGAAAGCAAAAGCACAATTTTTATGATCAAAACTACAAAATGTCTTCTTCGTTCAACTCCAATTACTCTTGTAAGCTATGCTAATCATAAATATTCAACGCATTGTTGTTTCTTGGATGTTAGAACGTTTCGGAGAATATAGTTCTAGCGGTCTTCGTCTTGCCTCGCCAAATAGTCAGCGACAAACAAATATACAATTAAATGCTAATTAACATAGTCAATAATTGTATTCTGAAATTACTTAAATTATATTAATAAGTAAATTAATTAGTCGCAGGCTATTTGGACGAAGTACCTTTGACATGTACTATACTATACGAGAATACAGAGTAAATTAATGAGTATAAATACATACATATACACATATTAATATTGTAAATGAATGAAATTATTCGTATGGTTAAATTAACACTAGAAACTGTGATATAGATGGATAAATAACTCCGTCAATTTGTATTTTAGGTCCTGTTATTTCGGCGCAAAATCGGTTTTTGTGTGTATAAACTTCATCTTAGTCAAGATCATAAGTCATTCATTGTGCGTTATCTACTTAATTAGTTCTAAGTCTCGAGCAAATTCATATGTATTTGACTTAAGTATCCTGTTCGGTCACTTTCACAATAACTTTATAATTCTCATTACTTATACTAACAACTCGAATATAAATGATTAAACAAAGTAGAATTGTTTGTTATAGCATGTTATATTATGTATACTCAATGTTTGTTTGTTTCTTTGTACTTTTTAATTTAAAATTCGTACTTGGATTTGAATGTCCTCTACCTGTCAAAACATAAATGTCCAGGTGATTGCGTTTTGTTAGTGCACGCGGTTTGTAGTTTAGTCGCGTTCCTCTGGAAATCGTTAATTTCTGTGAGAAAACTGTTTACTGGGCTAATGAAATTGTGACTGAGTGAAAATATATCTATTCGAGAATGTGCAGTGTAAAATTCCAAGCGGGTGCTCATCGCATTGTAGATTTATTTCATATTTTCACTTGCCGGTTATGAGACATATGTGCATGTGTTTACGTTCATCAGCAGTGGCCATCAGACATGTGCCGTCTTAAAACTGCAATGGCATTGATTTCATCATCAAGGTAGGATTTATACGTACTTATAATAATTAAATATGTACTTAAGTATAAGTTATTTATTAAAAATCCTAACCAAGCATGTGAAGTTGCATAGCACTGTGAGCAAATCAAGAAATCTTTACCGGCCTACTAACTTTCACTCGCAGCTAGTAGATGGCGCAAGAACCAAATAATCAGTAATTATTCTTTTTAATCATTTTCTCTATTAAAGTTTCTATGTCTTGGCGTCCAGATCAGACAAATGCGCTTTACATTTATACAAAAAAACACATTATCCAATAACATCAACATATATACTCACTTTGAAGCGCAGTTTTTCCGGTTTCATCGAATGTCGTCGTACTCTATTAATCAACAAGTTAGCGAGCGAAAACAAACCAAAACAAAGTTGTTAAGTCCAAGTTGTAAACAGGAATGGAAAGAATAACATTATCGGAATGTAGAATGCGCCAAAGTTATATTAGTAACATACGTTGTACTTTTTGCTAGTCACTTTGGTTCATTTTCGCTTGTAAAAGCAAGGCAAAAAGTGACACATCTCTGGTGGAAAACCCAATGAATGTTTCATCCGAAAAAGGGTCTCCTGTAAAATTGAATTGAAACTTGCTTTTGTTTTTGAAGAACGATGCAAATATTTATTTCATATACAATACAATATGTTAGGATACATTTAACGGTAATATGAAAATATAACTTTGATATTTTCGGTTCTTTCTTTCATGTCGTATTCGTATATCTCTTTCACTTTTCCTCCCTTTACTAGCATACAAACACTTGTATATACAGGTTGGTCATGTACAATATTATCATCATCACTTGTTGAATTCGCATTACGCCATACTTATACTCATATAAAACTTCTTCTTTACACTTTATCCCTAGTTATTGTTAATGCAGATAGGTTTTGTTATCTTATTGGTAATACACATAAGTATATGTATGTATGTAGGTATCAAATATAAATATTTATAGAATAGAATAGATTTCCTCTTCCTCTGGACAGACTGACAGACATTTCTCTAAATTAATCAATTGTCAATAGTGAGGTAAGCATTCGATTACAGAAATCTGTAATCTGTAAACAATAGTATACAATACAGAGTGTACGGAGTATGTACTCGTAAAAATCACACATTGTTTTGTTTTTCCGTCCTCTCCAGCTATCAATTCGTAATAGTAATAATAAATAGGTGGCTACACAATTAAATTCTAGCGAAAACTGCATGACGACGCATGACTTTTGATTGTGCGAACAATGAAATCAAATGAGGAGAATGAATGACTCACCATGATATTACCTACATGTCGGTATTACAGTAATCTCTCGCTAATCGATAGTACAGTTAACATTAACATTGAGATGTATGAGCCACGTTGAGTAAAGATACACACATAGTTTTACCTATTCTGATTCACGATCAATAAAAATGAAAAAATCACATAAATCATTTAATTTAGTTTTAATTTTTAATTGCAATGAGATACATAGTGAAGAAAGATCAACAACAATTATTTACTGCTGCTGCTACGAGATATAATAAATAAAATAACCTACAAACTTATCAAAAATAAATACCCTCTTATTCTTCTTAAAAATTTAGAAACTTGTGTGAAATTGAATCTATTTTTGAAATTTGCAACTTTTTAAAAGTTTAAGGCGATATGTTTTCTCATAACTTTGTTTCTCTTGAAATATTTATCTTGGTATAATAGTACATAATCTGATGCGTAAAATATATAATATGTATTTGTATATAACTATGTTTATGTATAATATTATTATTATTATTAATAATAATAATATAGTAGGCGCAAAATCACAAAACGGCGCACTTAACATGCCTGCCTGGGGGCATGTGAGGCGTTCAAAAGTATGCACGTGAGATGCGGGTAGCTCACGGGGGCGGCGGTATCATGGAGCGGAGATACGCCACCTCGTTGGTGAGCCGCACGAGCTCGCAGCGCAGGATGGTCTTTTGCTCGTCGGCGTTGGGGGCGAGCGCCGGCGGCGGGGGTTTCTGGAGATTCTGCAGGGTGGCCGCCGCGTTGGCTGCCGTCCAGTCGGTGCCGATGGAGATGCCAGAATCGCGCTCGTCGCTGGAGCCCTCCGTGTCCCACGGGGGACTGGAGCGCGGTTCGGGTTCCTGCTTAATATTCTGCAAGGACAGCAGCGTGTTGGCGGCGTCCTTCTCCCCGAGGTGCTGCTGCTTGTGACGGAGCTTCAAGGGTAGACTGTTGTTAGGCTCACTGGTAGTGAGCGCCAGGGCAAGGGGGGTTGCTTCGTCCCCGGAATTAGAGGACACATCATACGGCGGCGACTGCCTCTCGCGGGAATGCGAGTGAGAGTGCGAAACCGAACCTGAACGCGATCGTGAGCGCGAACCTGAACGTGACCGCGACTGGGACCGGGTTCGGGTTCTGGACCGCGCACAGAGATTCAACGCATTGTTGTTGTTGTTGTTGTTGGGGTTGCTGGCCTGGTCGTAATGATGCATAGGCGAGGTGTGGAGGTTGTGGGTATGGTGGTGATGGTAGGCTGTGAAGGGCGCATACGGGGGGAATTCCATATGGTCCCGGTAAGGGGAGTCGTGGTGTGGATGGTTCTG
>NBZA01000036.1:11370-39298 GCA_003054995.1 Aleochara bilineata
TGCATGGGGTCCATGAAGGTTGCTTGTTGACGATGCACTCCAAAGAAGGCAGGATCGAAGAACTCGATGTCAGGGATGGTGCCCAGTTTGTTGCTAACACCACGTTCTCCTTCTTTCCAGCGACTATCCATGAGAACTTCATTCTTGAAGAGATTTTCTTTCAAGCCTTCAAGATGCTTAGTGCGCGGGAAGAAACCACCGACACCAGAGATAACAACTTCGTCGACTTCAGTGGGCTTCATCATGATCGAAGTGGGAGCGAAGAGGAATACTCGCGATTTGAATGAATAGTTCGAGCGTAACTCTCGAAGCAAGAATGGTTTCGGGGACAACCGAGAATTGCTTTTATAACTGACTGAGTAATTCCAATTCATTTGCATTCATTTGAAAAGAATGGACGCATTAAGTTATGCGTTTTACGTGCATACGCACGAGAATTTTACAGACGTTGTGCATTGTTCTGAAAAAAACTCTGAAGGTTCCTTTGATTTTTCGAAAATCACAATGGGTGTTTTGAAAAATTTAAAGTTTTTGAATGTTTTCTTAAAAGTTTTCAAGATATTTTCAGAAGTTTGGCGTTATATAACCTTAGGAATTATTTTAACATGCAGGGATTAGAATGCATTCTGCCATTTGAACTTACAAAACTGTATTCATCAATTTACAATTCAGATCACTCTATGGGGAATCGAACAAAAACAAGTATTTCATGTCCAAACCATGCTCGCACGTTAATGAAACATTAATTATTCATCTATTTGAAAATTAACCGTAGGCCAGCAACGTATCGCTGTCGGTTTGTAATCTACCATAAAAAAATACTCCTAACAGATATCTTGCTATCGATTTATCAAAGAACAGGTTTCTATAGAACTTCTCTTTTGGTAGAATCAAACGAAGAAATCCTCTCTAAGGTAGAAGGATAATTCATGGTTACGAATTTTCCCAGGACGTGGCGCTATCTGAACGTTTCCACTGGGCTTTTCCTGCAGGCACATGAGCCCTGCGCAACAGGGTCTCTCAAAGCAAACATCCCTCTTTACTCGCGCTAATAGCAAATACATCAGTTAGTCCTTCATTTCGTCCTGTCGGCAAGTAGCGCTCGCAGGCTACCGCTCGCAAAACGACATTTCGGCGGCGCGACATTTACGTAAACCCAGCGAAAAGAAGTGCCAGCAGGTGATAAGGCCAATTGGACTGCATTATACCCATTTCTATCGCTCCCAACAACAATTTAAATCCGCAATTCTGCACGCAATCCGCACTGAAACTAGTTTTTAAAGAAGGTAAGTGTTGATGGTAGAATTGAAATTTGCATATTGATCAAACAACTGACAACTAATTGCGAGATTGTTCGCCGGCGACAAGTTGCAATGACACCACAAAACGCATTCCCAGAAACATTCCTGCATACCAACCGACGGCAATTCCCGCTGCAAAACTCTGTTATGGGTCCTGCTTGAAGCTCGAATGCAATCTGCATGCAGTTCTCATGCATGGACGACAAAAATAATTAATTAAAACTTGACGAGTATCCAGTGGTGGTAACGGTCCAGTCGCCTTGCTGGGATGTCACCAGCAAGCATGTTGAGCATAAAGAAGCGGCGTGTCGGAGTTTAGGCACCCTGGGAGAAGAATAGACACGTATTGCTCCCGGAGTATCCCGGATCCGCGCTCGCCGAGCGCCCTTATGTGCGAACGGTTTCAACGCCGATGTGGTGTGCGTTTATTTGTCGGCTCGTTGCGTCGCTGTGTAATTAAATTTTCCTCGCCTTTATTCGGCGCTCCTGTATGCACACATTCATTCGTTCGCCTTGAATTTTCGCTCGTTTGCTAAGAAAATACGCCTGCAGGCTTGCATTCTTCTGGATTAAGTTCCGCAATTAAATTAACTCTAAATCTAGTCTATGTGTCTTTAAAAATCATTACATTTCAGGTATGAAATCAACCAAATGAAAATTTAATAAATTCTAATACGAATCACTTTAAAATATTCCCTCGTGTGATCATCATGTAGAGCTGGCAGTTAGAAACCCGAATTTATTTTATAAATCAGATTGGTCGTGCTTTAATTTGCATGGGAAACTGATTAATTGATTAGCGTGTGAATCGAATCCCAGCAAATGCAAATACACCCAGAATTGAAATTAATATCATACAATGCGTAAACGTAAACCAAGCGGCATTTTTATGCCTTTCACAATCAGCGAAGTGGACTTTCTGTGACCTATTTTAGGCGAGAAAGTGTCGACGCATAATGTGCGGTTCAAGTGAGCAAGCAAGCAGCCGGAGGCAGAGGCAGAGGAACGAGTCCATCCATGCTTTTCAATTTAGAAGTCGTTTCATAACGTGGCGCGAGTTGAACCTCAGCCCGAGATCGGATTTTTGTGCGGACGCAATTCCCGAAGGAAGCAGCCCTGACAGTTGCCTTCATGCTTATCAACGCACCGTGTCTTCAATATGTGCTCCTAGACGGACGCACAAGAGATTTCCTCCTGTTATTTACTAGCTTTTCAAGCTTCGCCAAGCATCACCTGATTATTTTCCATCAAAAGTGCATCTCGGGATTTTGCGAAATCACATAAACGTGAATTCTATTATTGAGGATGGCGAAGGACCATGAGGAAAAGATAGTAAACTCATAAATTTTAAACATAACTGTAGAAATTCGAAGCCTATTTACGCTACGTGGGCAAACGAATAAAGTAAAATACTTATATAATTGCGCGCAAGGTGTGCAAACTCGGCGAAAACACGAAGCAGAATTGAAAGCGCAATAAGCACAACGAAATATCTCCAGAAATGTACGCCATTATTTCGTGCATTTCAGCCGGTCAATGGTTGTTTTATTCGTCCAAATATTCCCCCGGTAAATCACAACGTTATTGATTTTAATTAAAACTCACAATCACGCTTTCTTATTATTTAATTGAGGCGTAATTAAATTTGCAGGTTGTGGTAACGCATCTCCCAACAGCCGAGAGGAACAATGGGGAAAGGTGATAAGAGGACTCCGCAGCGCTCCGAAGGCGGTGAGTGCTCCTTTCTCACATTGGAAGAATGCTGTTAAATTGACTATTAAATCTTAATTTCCTCCGTCGTGTTGGTCACTGCTGCGGAATTAAAATAAATTTCCGGTAACGAACGGAATGCGAAATATTGATGAATCCAATTATGGTACAGCGGCGTAAACACGTAAATAAAATTCGCAGCAATGAATGGAAATAATATTTCTCATAACACTCGGCGACAATACTGAGAAGTAAGTGGTTGGCTGGTTAATAATCGAGCGCACTTCATGACCGTTTATATTCGTTACTGTCGATGCTTTATCTCAGTGGAGAAGCGTTTTTCAGTGTTTACACCAAACCAACTCGACGCAAATGCAATATCGAGTGTAATAGAAAATTATTGCTGCAGAAATGCCACAACACTATTAGAGCACTATCAAGAAGTAAATAGCTTCTTGCGCTTGAGCTTGGAAGAAATTCTCGTCTCGGAGAAGGAAAATGCAATTACGTAAATTAATCCCTAGTAAAGAGTTGCATTCCGCAGAATAATTGAACAGCTGTTGTCTGGATAGAGTTGTCAATGAAAATACGACATCCCATCCTTGCAATGTATCTGCAAAGTTTCTTTACTTTTTCTTATTTTTCAGCACTGAATTACTGAACTAAAATTTCAATTTTTGTATGTAAATTGCATATTTAAATTTACTTATACTCTATTTACTGAAGGCCAAGCCTCTGGGTTCTGGGTTCTAGAAGGCATGTAGTGTATACATAGCCAGGCTTTCAGTAGAAGAGGCAGTGGAGGAGACAAGATGTTTCCTCGTTTCCTCGCAATTTACCTCCATAATAAAGCGGCAAGTGGTTTTGCTTTGGCAGCAACGCATTCGCCGTCTCGCACAATGATGATGCGCTCAGCAATGTAACACCTTCGAGCACTCCGAAGTGTACATAATAAGATGTTAGAGTAAATGACGAGCTTGCTCTGCGATAGTTAATCCATAAAAAAGCCTTGATTCTACAAGACATTATGCCCTGAGTAAAATATGAAATAAAAGTAAACATCTATAAACCCCTATTTTTCTTTCTAGAATAAAAATTCTTGTCGATGTAAGAATAAAGCGTATCATGAGAAATATAATACTAATGCTCGTCACAATTGGGTAGCAATTCCGTTTGATGTTACCTTCGATCAAACAGCGAGAAAATCCAGGGCAACACATTCAGACAAATGAGTACACAGAATAATCGGATGAGAAACGTATTTTCTAATAAGTTGCAAGCTATAAAACAAGAAAGCGTAAACGCAACTCAATAAAATCCACCAGGAATAAAAGTACAAAGACGTGTTATTCGGATACTAACTGGCATAAATGCATTTTCAAGCCGTATAAAGGTAAATGGCATAGCTGGCACATTTATATTGATATCTCAATATCACTGGATGCGAGGGCATCCAGCGTTCCTTCACACAGATGCAGACAGGCATCCATCCATATTCACTGATATCCGAAAATCCAGGGCGAAACGAGACGTAAGTAAACGTCCTGACGTAAAAATTCCTTGATTTTGTACACGAATAAGACAACCACTGATGTCTTATACCGAGTGCAAAAAATACAACCCCCATGTGTAAAAATGAATATAAAACTGTGTGGTATCCGTCATAAAATAAATCAATGTTCGCGCATGAATACCAGTGAATATCAGTCAAGGAAAATGTTTTCTTTAGCTGAACTAAGCAACAAAAACGCCTGTTTTTTGTGCAACTATAATAGTATTAGGCTTGAAGAGGGTAGATGTGATGAAGGTTACTCGATACGTCTGAATTTTTTTTCGGCCATGAGACCCCAGCCCCTCTGGGGAGATGTCGCAAGTGGATGATAAAACATCTGATGGCATTGCAAAAGACGCGTGAGTAAATGTTGCAACTGTTATGATTGTGCGGGAGAACGGCGACCGTATGGGCCTGACAGAATGCATTGCATCAAAGTTTGTTGCGAACTCGCATGCAGCCGATAGCAGGCGTCAGATAGGAAGCATTTGCGCCGAGTGAAATTGGAATATCATGCAGAAAACCTCGCAGTTAGCTGGAACTGCTAGCAGCATGCGTCTCGCCGGCAGGAAGGCAACGAGGCGATGCGCGCGATGGATGTGGCGAAGGCAGTAGCGAAACAGGAAGACGCTGAGCGTGTAAGCAAAGCGTGCTGATATGGACTGACTGAATGCGCACGGAATAAAGAAGTCTGCATTTACTGCACGTCCGCATTATGTATGCTAGATAAATGCACGCGTACTGCAAACATTCATTGTTTCAGCCGTGCTTCAACGCTGTGTGTATGCAAAGAAGGCGAAAAGTAATTGTTTTATGCCTCAATCCCTTGACTTACTTACTTACTTTCCTGAAACTCACTGAAATTTATGAGCAACTAGATACATGACAAAAAACTCTCATCAAGTTTCAAGTCATTGGGTAATAAAAACTCAAATTATTTTTCTTCAAAAACCTTGATTTTACATAATCAGGCAAAAATCGTTGTACAAACATTTTCACTGATATGTTCACATAATAATATAAGAGTTTAATTGCGAAGGTTCTACTTTTATAGTAGAAGAAACACTAATTAACTAAGAAACTAGTCAATAATAATAAATATAGTAAGTATCACAGTAATTAAGCCAAAATAGTAAAGTTCTTTCGAGTTTAAGTTGTCGTCGTCGTCATTGAAAAAGCGCAGTTGCAATGATTATTTCTTATTATAATATTGAAGTGCGACATCAATGGCTGCCTTGGCGAAATCACTGTCGCAGGGATTTTGGTCCCAGAACGCTCCCTGGCATCCCATCTGCTCGAAGCAGTTGTAACTGATATTCTTTGTCGTGCCGGAGCAACATGATATGATGGCCCACACACAGCGACTGGGTTGGGGACGCGATGGGGGCTGAGTGGCAGGCGCCGCCGTCGGGCTAGGTCTTTGCACGGGTCGCTGGGCGCCGTCGAAGGCAAAAGCACCGAAGGAATTCGGAGGCAGTCGGTTTGAACTTGAAGCAGACGGCACTTCGATCACGGTCGGCAGCGGACGTAATGCATTGGGCCGCTGATTGGACGTATTGTTACTGCTATCAGAGCGATGGACCAGAGCCGGCGGCGTGGTCGTTCGTACACTCGGTCGACGAGTTCTCCTCATGGAGTTGACAGCTGGTCGACGGGTGGTTGCCGGACGTTGGGTTGGCCTCGACGGGGGCTGCAGTGGAGGATCAAAGTCCCAAATGGGTCCGTCATCTTCATTGGGATCATATTTACGATCGAAGAGTGGTACCATGCCGTCCCCTGCATTGCCATTCTTGTCATCGTCGTAGCCAAAGCCATTCGGCTTTCTTGAAGGTGGCAGATACCCTTTGGGGGGCAAATAACTCCTTCTCGGATCGTTAAAGTAAACCGGCTGCGGCGGGAAGTAGATCGGCATGCCACCGGGAGAACCTAACACTGGAATCACATACGGCCGATGCACGGGATAAGCGGGCTGCTGCCAGACGGTGAAAGTCGTCGGGAAATTGCGACGCTTCCGCTGGAATTCCTCGGCGGCGCGCTTACGCATCCGCCGTCTTTCATCCGTGTTCTTGGTCCCATGTTCTGGTGCTGGTTTAACGTCAAAAAAGCCGTGATCGCAACCGACTTGCATCTCCCCGAATTCCATTTTGACATTATCGATGTCATCCTTAGCTTGCAGCTTATTGGGATGGGCATCATTAGTCGCTAATTGCTTGTCGCCGACTTTTGTGAGCGCTTCATCGACGGCGATTGCATTCGCCTGTCGATCTGTTGCTTCTTGTCCATCGCTGGAAAGCCGTGAGGCCAGGAGGCTCTGCTGGTGGTGGTGGTGGTTAAAGGCGCGCGTGCCGGCGTGATCGTGACGCTCGTCGTATTGATCCGCTCGCACGCCGGAGGCGGCGAACGCGATCACCAGCAGGAGCGGCACGAGCAGACAGAGACTCGGTCTCGACACGTTCATCCTGCGGAATAACAAAAACGATTTCGGATTAAATTTCGATAATGACAGCGCGGGGTGCACCGCGCAAAGAAAAACGCAAAACCGATCGCCGATTAAAATTGAAACAGGAAATTAATACCGCAGATTTGGCACGGCTTTGCCTCGCGCGCTGTTACATTCATTACTCTGTCCGATTAATCGAATCACGTTAACCACTAACAAATCACTATTTTCGCTTAAATTAATTTGAATTTCAACTTACATTGGAGATTGAAAGCGGTGTGAAGTGTAACAAAGAGGATTTTGAAAATATTTTCAAATATTTTCAAAATTTCTTTGTTCTTACTTCTTCACTGCTCAACGGTGATAGATGATGAACTAACTTCAACCTCAAAAATCCGCCAGTTTTATAAGTTTTCGACATGAGGAGGAATCACCCCCACCTTGTAATTATCTAATGCAATAAACTTGTTAACACTATGCGACTGGCAACTCTGCAGGAAGCAGCCTTCGCATGTTGTTGCACGTACTTACGTATCAATAGTCAGCGCGGTAGGTAATCCGATTAATCTCTGCCCTCAAGAAGGCGTTTTGTTCCTCAAAGCCCGATAACACTGTCTGCCTCAAGTGCAAACATCAGCAGGTGGTACAAGTCTTCAAGTACCTGTCCGGTCATAAAACTTCAATCGCGAAAAATACATGGGGTTTTCCAGGTTACAAAAACGACCCGGACTAAGAATTTCAAAGAAAAATAGCTACTTAGACGCCAAGATGACTTAATGTCTCCTATGTACTTAGATGCCTTTCAGACTTAAGAACTTATTATCAGTCTGAGTCGAGTAAATATTTAAATTTTAAATCGTCGAACAGACAATTATTTAAATCATTGAATTATCCATATTTCTGCAAAAATATGTTAGCAACAAAGAATGCTTACGTGCACCAGCCATGTGCTTAGTCTTTGACCCAGACTATGCATAGTTATAAATTATTGCCAGATGAACCGCGAATATGAATCTCGAGCGAATGCACAAGCGCTGAATGATGCGAAGGCATTGTAGGCCATTTCACGCATCGGCGATTGGCACAACTCTCGCTTGGATTCGCGATTGCAGTCATGCATTTTATGCACTTGTGGCGCTGAGTCATCTGGCCGTGTTGTTAGTTCTTGGCCGGAATGACATATTGGTAAACATAATCACCGAGTCGGGTGGAAATAATTCCGCAGTATCTGCAATGACCATCCAGCATCCGCTATAAACCATTTATTAACAATAACATTCGCGAATTCGAACTACAATTGAAATTGAAACTAAAATTGAGCGTGATATGCGACATAAAAATCATAAGTATCTAAGAATAATAAAGTTTTATAACTTCTTTACGACCTGATTAAATTCATTTAAATTCTGCGTTATGACTTATACTTCAGAGGCCTGAAAATTAATCATCCTTGTGCTAGAATATTTATGGTAAATTGTTTATTATTACAATCCTAATAAAGTCAACTATGTACATATCATCTATGGATAACCTAATCTTGATCTTGCTCATAATCAAATTTTGTTACGAAAATAGGCGCCCAATTTCTCGACGACGAAAATAAAAATTTGTTACAAATTTTCCCGAGTTGATATAAAAAGCCAGAAAGAAAATGGAAGAAAATTAAATTTGCTATTGTACTCGTAACTTTTGCGTTTCGCGTTTGCAACTTGAATGTCGCGTATGATAAGGCGCGCAATTTCATTCCTCGCATGTCTTCCTTCATCGCCAATGTCGAGTGCATGAAAGTGGAAACTTCTGCACGAAAAATAAATCATCATCGATGTCGATATTCGCACTCATCTCAGGATGAACAAAATGCTTCCCGGTGTCTCCACTCAAACTCGTTATAAATTCTTTTTAGTTCAGCCATAGAAAAATTACGACTTTTAGTCATTTTACAATACTTGGGCTTTATTATTTCTTGCTGAACGCACGTTCAATTAATAAGTTTACTGCCGACTTCCACTTACTTGCACTTCCAGTAACAGTAACAGAAGAAGAAGGAGCAGAAACAAGTTATTGTAGTAATGTTCTCGCGCACAAATTGAAAACTGAAACGCGACTGAACGAATATCATAACAAACGATGTCATTTAAAGCACAGCCAGACGTCACGACGCGCTGTTGCGTCAACAATGTGTACGTAATAATCAGCAATCTCGTATTCCGCGTCGGCTCTTCGCCTGATTACTCATCTAAATGGTTTTACCGGGTTTGTTTCGTGAAAAATGATCTTTGAACTATGCCCACCCGCGTAGTTTCAGCCTCAGCCAGGATCAAACATTTTCCATAGCCTCCAAGGATTAGCAAGTCATTTCTGACTACTCATCGGCTAAATTGAAATCCAACCATAACGTCACGACTTCTTTCCCAGTTTGGAGTTCCGGTCCGAAGCGCAAATAAATCTGAACGACGCAACGCGACGCAATATTGGAATAGAAATTTTCTGATGCAAAGCGTCACGTTATTGACAGCCGCCAAACAAATGCAGCACTCGTAAAGTAACACAGACTCAAAGCGCAGAGACTAATTAAGAACCACACCCTGCAATCGCTCTGCGAATGTAAAATTTTATACAGCAATTTCAGTTTTATTTCCAATCAATACCAATTTTATCTGTGAATAAAACGAAGCTCTGGAATGTGATAATATTCAGTTGAAAAATGCTTTGAACAATGCAAAATCGTGAAACGGTGCAATGAATTAAATGCCAGTCTGAGTCTGCAGATACAATAAATTGTTCTAAAATTCAAGCAGCAAGCAAGCAGTAACTGGCCTGGCAATTGCACAAAGGTCAAGCCTCTTAAAACGCAGACTTCGGCTAAAGCCGAAGCTATCAGACGGCGATTGCGGTGAAGTTAATTCCAAAGTTGCGACTCGAGTGTCGCATTTTGCATTGTATCCAGCTGAGACTTTCAAGGCGCCCGAATGAGAAATTAATGATTTAATTGACACAGGCATGCAACACTAAAAATCCATTACAATAAATTAACAATATAGCAAGTGACTTCAATTTGCTTTTAGAATTATGAATGCCGAATTTTTCGGCGCTCAAGGCAATGTACATGACACAAAGCTATTTCCCTGAGGCGTATGTAAGTGCAGTTTAATGATCCACCTTGCGTTTTGGACACTCGCAGACTAAATAATGGATCAACGCTAATAGTTTTACGCCGCACGTACTGAACGCCTGCATGTTCGGCTGACCAGGAGACACGCTCTCGCGTCAAGTGAACTCATCTGACATGATTAAAAGGGATTATCCTCACGCGTCCAAAATGCGACTCGCACGCGAAATTAATTCTGTGATACGCAAACAAAATATTATTATGTTTGGCTCTGGGAAATACCAACAAAAAGCGCAACCCAGAGAATCACACTCAAATAATTTATATTAATTGAGCGCAGAATCACAAGCATTACGTGATAAAATATCACAATCGTATGTCGTAATTTGCAGAAGTAATAAAACATGTTTATTGTTCGTTCTGCTCTTGAACTATCGTAGCGTAAGTAAACTTAAACTTAAAATAAATTCGCCCGCCGGCAATTCTCCGAGAAAAATGATAAATCATCACGTTTACATGCTTCCACTTGCATGCCTTTCTGCCTGTCTGTCAGACGTTAATTGAACGTCTCTCAAAACGCATTCAATTGCAATTCATTTGTAACGCTCGAGAACACTAAATACCCACGTTTTATTAGCGAAGCAGCGCAGAATGATGTTGTTCGCGATTTTAGACGCATGATAAATCGTTTGAAAAGTATTTACCTAAACAAATTGCACTGCAAATGCGATGATTATCATTTAATTAAATCCAAAGCACACCCATGTTCCTTCAACGAAAACATAAATTATGTTTTCATTCATTCAGACTCAAGCTGTAAGGTGCTTTGATGAATCAACCGAGTTGCTCAAGTGATAAGAATTTCAAAAGCGTGAATCAGGGATTCCCTGAGTCATATCACACTGCAGCATGACGCAATTATAATCTCACACTCAGGTGACTTCGAAAAGTGCAGCAAATTATTAAAGTTCAACTTTTATTACTTCTTGATTTTTCAAAATTTGAAATTTGTGCATTGCAAAAGGTAAAAATATAATAGCATTCCATCTATCGAGCGCAATTTTCGAACTTCAATAACTCCGCTTAAAAGTAGGGTAAGTTATTGGTTTAACCACTTATTTCGTGTAAAATTGAATTCGGAATCCAATGAGCTTTAAGTTAATAATCTATCTTTTACGCTTCAAGAGATATTTGACATTAAACAAATGAAAACTTTTCTACCAAAAATAGAAAATTATTAAAAATTTATAACTCCGCTTAGAATAGCGGCAAGTTGGTGGTTTAACCACTTATTTTGTGTAAAATTTCATTCAGAATCGAATAATGTTAAAGCTGAATTTCTATCTTGCATAGTTCAAGAGATATTTGCATATTTGTGAAATTGTAATGATATTGGCACGAATCGTCCAAAATCATACATAAGATCGTTTAAAATCAACTCAATTCATTGAAAGTGGACGATGCGGCATTTCTTTGATGATACTTATCATAATATGTAGTGGAATCGTCGCCCCAGTTGCCCTTTGGCCGGTCAAGCAATATCCGCATTTCCCTGCGGCGCGGTCAGCTCCTCAACACCAAGCGGGCAGCACTCCCTTGGCGGCGCATTTAACAGTAGAGTGGAAAGTTATCGCCGCCGTCTGCGCTCATTTGCCAGATGAAAGCAGCCCGAAGAGAAAACGAGGACGAGTTTAAAAGAAACCGAGGGTCAGTGACTAAGTTAATAAAACATGGCTTTATCTAAGCGCGAATGATGAGCGTAACACATTCAATGAATGCTGCTTTTTGTGCAGCATTTGCGCAAAAACATTCCACCCGACGAAACGCATACACGCGACGGGAAACAAACATCGCCAGGATAAAAAACAAAAGCCCCGAACACAAAGGATTTCGAGGCAAAATGTGCTAGGAAGCTCTGCTTTTCACAGCATTTAATGCACGTTCTATGTTGCTGCAGCCTCGGGATCCAACCGAACACATTAACTGGAGTATTATCTTCTGGTTAACATGCACTTATTGCTAATTCAGCGCAGAAAAAGGCTAGTAAGCTCTAGGGATATTAATATTTAATTGTTCACATTTTTAACATTACGTAACATTTTTGCTTGTGTGTGCATATTTTTTGCAAAGATATAAATACCAAACAAGGCTACGAGTTATTAAAGTTTAAAACACCAGCCAGCTATATCTGAAGTTTGAACTTGCAAAAAGTTGGAACTCATAATTGAAGCCGCCAGATGACTGAAACTACTTCCTGCGATTGTATTGCAAGGCAGGGACGAGATTGAATGACACAAACGAGGCCGACGAAATTCACTTAAGCAGTGCGCTAAGAGCATGGCAGTCAAATTGAATCAACTTTCGAGTTTGCTGGAATTGTAGTTGAAAGAAGCAAGCTGAGGCAAGCAGAAGGCCGAGATGCTCAGCCAACAGTACACTACATTTTCATGTATTTCCAATAGGACAACGAGTTCGGCAGTAGCAAGCAGCAATTGCAGCATTGGTTTGCTTCGGTTTGGTTTGCATGTTATTCCTGAGATGCAAAGTGCACCTCACTTTCAACTTTGTTCCACCCGAACAAGTTCGTCCGGCGGTGTCTTGAACTGGAATATTTATGGTTTCGTCAGCACGTAAATTCACTTTAATGTAATCTACTATAATATTTTGCAATAAAAATAAAATATTCTAATGCTTTATTTCGCATCTGTGGAAACAAATAATTTATTTTCAATCAAAACTGTTAAATATTTATTCACCGTGGTATTTAAAAACAATTAGAATTTATCTTTTTCTGCACATTCAGGGCTGCAGAATTGATTTGCAATTCAAATTCTGACCAATCTCACCAAATTAATCAAAGGAACATTTTGTAGGCGGTGTTTTGTTCGTACATTACTTTTCCATGACCTTCGCAATGAAACAAATTTTATAACATTCACAAGCAACTCATTAAGTATGCAAAGAAAAATTTAAATATCTTTTCACACCAAACACTAGACTAGGACATGTGCGTCATAGAGAACCAAAGATGATTTATGTATTATTTGTATTGATGACTATATTACTGCTACATATATTACAGTGGGCTGGAGATAAATCAGAAACGCAAAGAATAAAATATTGGAATAATATCGTGACAAATTGCACGCGCTATCCGCCAATTCGAAATTTATGCTCCGTTTGCGCACGTTTGTATTTACCTTTATGGCCGGTATCAATCATAATTCTTCGTGAATGTGTTGGCAACCAGGCGGGCGAAACGCATCACAACACACTACAATGGCCACTTATCACGTTGTGCAGCCAGCTCTGAACTATGCCAATTTCCTCGTCATATCGGACGTAATTGAAAAACAATGATGAAATAATGCAATTATTATATTCAAACATCAATTTCACTTGTGTTTGACTTCAGTTCACGGTTCAGAGTTTACTGAACTGTACTATGCAGTATTTAAATTGAATTATTTAAAACCCGCTCATGGCACCTTTATAATAATACTAAATCTATAAAAATTCATATCATTTTTTAATTTAATTTAATTTAATTTTCTCCCAAACCGCATAAAATCGCATAAATATAATTATTATTTGATTTAAATTCAATAATGCAAAGGTTTATAAATCACCGAGGCATGTAATTAATAAATTAGTGTTAATTAAAAAGTGCGCGCTTTAAATACTCATGTAAATCAATTAAAAACACGCACTTGGAGGACGCAACTCGTGTAATGCTAGCCTAAAAAGGAACAAACAATGGAGCGTGCCATGCGGCTCACCATGATGAATATTTACACTCAAGATAGTTATTGTTCCGAAAAAAGAATGACACATGACATACGATTCATTATACACTCGGGGGCCTTGAAATAATTTCCCAAACTCTTTAAATCCTCGGCGCGTACGCGTTGTGTAAAGTGTTACAGATATTAGGTATATCCTTAGGTATCGTCATCCATGATACTCTGCAGCCGGTAATTTGTCTGCTGTGGAAGATTAAACTGAAACGAGGCTAATTTCAAGCTGCTCCTCCTGCCGGCAAGTTTACTCCCGCTAATTCTAACTGCAATGAGCACGCTAATAATACCTTCTCGGGGGCGCATTCCGCCAACTTCATCCACTTTTAAACGCGGCTGTTTGGATGCTCGGCAGAGCCCAACGGTTCATCCACTCTGCTTAATGTCGCTGTTAATTTTCCGTACCGATGATCGCGAACATCCACGTATAAAACTGTCCCATTCGGTGACATCTTTCATTTAATTCGAGATATATTTGATTTTGTTTAGGATTTCCATTCGACATTGGAATACATATAGGTTATTGCTAAGGTGAGCACTTTATGCGGAGCAATTATTTTGAAAGACACTAAGAAACAAATTAATTGAATTAATTGATAATTAATCTTAATTACAAAGGCTTTCTGTCATAAAATTCTGGTTTAAGTTTAATTACGTTGAGTGAAAAGTTTGTGATACTTTTTAATCGCTGTGAAGCTGTTTACGTTGACACGCTTCAACTTCAAAAGTGCGTAAACATTTTTAGCAAATTACAAGTGTCAAGCTGTGGCTTTTGAAGTGCTATTGGTAAATATTTAGCTTCGATGTTCGCTTTTGCTTAATTAATTTACTCGATGCCTTGGAGGCCTTCAATGACAGCTTATCCTGAATGTCCTGAATTTTCATCAAAATTTAAATTCCACTCCAAAAAGTCAAATTAACCTTAACTTTCCAACAATGTTATATTTGTTTAGAATATTCATAGCATGGCGATGACTTCTAACCTTGTGGTTTTCCCATAGTTGCAATATTTAATATGTATTTGCATGTGTAAAAATGTTTCGCGCTCTTTACTTATTGTTAATTCATTATAAATTCGCTAACGTAGTATGTAAACTGATTCGAAACTGAGCTATAAATGAACTATAAAAACTTGTGAAATTACTTACGCTAGGCAGAATCTTGCTGAACCTCGCGCGAATTTATTTAATTATCTGTTCTTCGTGAAGTCAGGCAGGCAGTGATGCAGTAAAGTCAAGTCAAAGCAGTCACTGAACAAAAAGAATCGCGAAACGCGTGCTCGCACCCAACTCTGGATCACGTCTGATGTGCACGCTCTATCACCCACCCGAAGTAAGTTCTTTCGGGCGAATGGTGCACATCATGCCATCATCACTGCGAGATTTGTAAACGCGCTGTACTGACAAGACAATACGTGTACGTGCATTCGTCGACGACTTCAAACATCAGTCAACAAACAAGCAAGCCGCGCAGACTGTGCGACTGCAGCACATCGTTTTAACTATTTACACTCAGAACAGGATTTACGCATAGCTAGTAGTATAGTATCATAGTTGATTTGAGTCGGAAACTTATTTCAAGCGAGTCCAAGAGCATACTCACGCCGACGCGACGCGAAAACTACTTCAACTTTAAAACTCGGAGTCCCTGACTGACAAACTTCCTATTCGATTATTTATAAACATTGTTGTGTTGTTTACGGTCTTGTTTGTTGACACTCCTTGTCTGTGTTTCATAAGTTTGACTGACTGACGACTGGTCATTGAAAAGCCAACTCTGAGAGACGTTAATTAAATTTTGTGAATTATCATGCTTTTGGTGAATAGCAATGGCAACCAATGTGCAGGCAGCAGCTGCGAACTTAAATTTAAATTCAACTAAGCATTCTTCGCGTCCAAGTCGATGTCATTGCCGCTTGCGCTGCTTCATGTCGTTGCAGAAACAATGGATCCTAAGAAAAGTTTTGCTGTCAGTCGAAGGTTAACGTACATGAACATTGATCTCAATGAATTCTTCATTTACTGCGCAAACTTCTTGCTTTTGTTTAATTGATGAATTCGATAAGAAAATTTAAAAATCAATAGACTATTTAGTACTTATCATAATTATCCTTCAGAAGTCAATTTGAATGTTGAGCTTTTCTTATAGTAAAGCGTATGTTTCATTCTAATTAAAGATAATGTCAATGACTGTCAGAAGCAATTAAGTGAATCGCAATTTAATTGCCACTAATTAAACAAACAAACAAACACACAATGCCAGAGACAAAGCATAACGACAACGCTAAACGTTCATTGCTACTCTAACAAATGATATTCGACAGTGAACTGTGGGGAGCAGGATACTGCGGCGAGTGGTTGGATATTCCATCCACACCAAAGAAAGGCCGTGCAGTTAACATCAAACGCAACAATATTGCTATCACACGCTGTGTATGCCCGGCCGCAGTTTAGCAAATACTCCTCTAGCATGCAATCTCCACAGACCGGACCGAACTATTGTATGGTTGGTCTGGCCCGGTCCGGCTGGTCGCCTGCGTGATATGACAATTATTCATTCATTAAACATGCTCTTCGTCCAGGATGTCCTCCAGGCAGAGCCGCCACATACCGCGAATTCGCCAGCAATCGCATTCGATTAATTACCAGTTATGGATTATTGATCACCGGTGAGCACGCATGTGTGGCACATGATTAAGATTTATAGCGAATCGATGAATGCGTATTCAGATGCATTATTTCCTAATTACCCACCTCGTAAATTAACCTAACGACACACTCCGGTGTAAATATACCGGTTAATCTATGATCTTGCGTTTGTACTCCATAACGGCATATAATTTACAGCTGCCTGTTTCGATTTCTTATAATAAGAAGTCGAATGGATTATGAGTAAAAGTATTGGGTCACGATTTTTATTGAAGGTCTATGATGTCAGCGAAAGATTAAGTTTCTTGCCTCCTCAGTGTCTGGTTGACTTGAAGTCGTTAAGATTGCTGGATCGGCAAAGTTGCGATATGAATTTCCGCGCGAAGCATAACTCGTCCAAATGGCAGACGCCAAGTAACCCTTAGGACCTCATTAACCCATAAACAAACTTGCGGAGGACTGACTACTGCTCAATATGGGCTATGAATATATTACGTACACCTCGAATGCATGAAAGTTGTACCCTATCGTTTCATATCGCAACGTAATGCAAGCAAACTCGGCCAGCAAGTTATGATTGAAGAATCTCACGTAACTTGCCCAACAAAGGACTGGCTGATGATGTAGGACTTGGTACAACAGACCCAAGAATACGCAAGTGTGAAGAGCAAATATTATGCAAAGTTTACTCGTTTACTTTACTTATGATCTCTTATCACAACCAAGTATAAATTTGCAAATGAACGCTTTAATAATAATAGCTCACCTGCTTGAGTGATTCCAGAAGAAAACTTCCATTTTTGGCACAGAAAAATCAACAAAAAAGTTCACTAACTAACACATTCATTAAACAATATCAATAATAGATGCAAGCAAAGCAATCATGATGAAGTTGTGCGTGCAGCAGCAATTATCATGTTGTTTGTTGCAATCATCGTGAAAAGTTGCAATTGATTAAATACTAAATAAACAATGTTTCAACGGCGCATCTTCGACCGTTCGTTCCACAGCTGCATCGCTTTCAATTCACACACACTGACCCACGTGGCAATCGCAATTCGGTTTTCGCAAATTGCCCGGTGCATTTGCATATTCCATTAGAGCGCCGATTAATTATTTCATACAGAAGTGCACATAAGTTCAATCCAATTATCAGCAAACAGCATTATGCTCTCTATTAATAATGCTTCATTTTTATCTATGCATTAATGTTGCAACATCACTGCACACACTTCATCATTGTTCACGGCACACGAGCACGTATACTACACTGTACAAAAGTTATGGCACTGGCACAAGAATTGAGCACCTCAATGATGCGGATTTACGCAAGACGAAATGTGATTGAGCAGATTGCACACTCAATGCCAAAAAGTAGACACATTTTATGGGCTTTTGTGTGTGCTCTGCTGTGGTTTCGATTTCAACTCTCGTTGCCGAATACTATTCTGCTCTGTGCGCACCTCACCACTACTTGCGCAAATGACTTTGTACAAATGCCCGATTTTTATCTCGCCAACGAACGGAAAAAGTATTACATACAATGATACAATAAACCACGCCAAATAACTATTGGTATTTGGCTAGAGCGCTAATGTAATCCCGAAAACTATTCTTGCTGGCAACGATTACAGCCAGCTATGGGCCTACTGGGTAGTAATATTAATTAAGCCGTAATTAAATGCAAATCTGCAAGCCGTGCTGTTTTGAATAAAATAATGGCCCAGTTTAGTGCGCCCTCTGGCAAATGCGAATTCTGCGCCAATTTGCAATCCATAGATACGAGATGCTGCAATCGGTGCCAACACTTCTCGAACAATAAAGTGCCACAGAAGCGACAGAGTAATTGAAAGAAAACAAAGACACTAATGCAACAAGTTAGCAACTCAAAGCTGTAGCTGTACGAAGAGCCATTAAATGGTTTCCTGGCAGATAGCCAGCCCGTGCGGTCCATTTTTCTACGCGCGAGACGCAATCTGCTCGAGCAGATCTTACAACTTCTAAGAACTCTTAGTTCTTAGTTCTCACATCCTGAGAATCTGTACAATTTAATCTCTGTGTTAATAGAAAGACGCATTTTTCTAATAGCGTGTTGGCATTTCAGGCTCGACGAATCTCGTCGGCAAGTTCACTCAAAGCGTGCGACGAATTGTCGCTGATGTTAAGGATGAAGGCACCGCCAGCGGGCAAACGAAGGAGGAAGTTATTGAGACTAATGAGAGGCTGCGCGCCGTCCGCGTGCGCCTGGACGAATCCTACGACACTGCCAAGAAGTCGCTGGTCGGCTTGATGCGCAAGTATAATGATAGCAAATCGGTGAACAATGTTCTGCACCGTTACAAGTTGCTGAAAGCGATGATTAAGGTATGTCCGCGTGATGAGAACGAAATGAAACGAAGTAACTTGGTACTTGTAACTTTGTTGTAAATACTTCATTTGCAGGACGTAATAAGATTAGAAACGCAATACTGGACTCTCGTGGATATCCCCAAGCAGGAGAAGCAGGAAACTGTACCTGCGTTCGTGTTGCGTGCGTGTGCCATCATGGAAAAGACACAGAAGTCCGGAGAGGGAGTGAAAACTTCAGCCAAGTTGGCGGAGGAAGCGCAGGATAAGCGCGAACGCATTGAGAGGCTCGAGAGTAAGTCCGTGTTTTCTTCGTGTGTGTTTCTTGTTGTGCAAATTAATAAACATGGCAGGTAACGGTAGCTCATCTTGGATTCTTCCAGTGTTTCTGCTTATGTCGTTATACAATATTTCATCATGGCGAATCTCTTGGGAAACCTGCATTTTATCTTTTCCACTTTCCATATGCTAGCACGCCTCTCGAATGAGATGACATTTATAATTATACATTTAAATTGCTTCTTCCACGCTTAGACCCACATTCTATTAGTTCTCGACTTGGAGTATTTTTTCAGGTGCAATTTTCAATTTATTTGAAGTTTCTTTAATTAAAAAGTACTTAATTGTAACTGCCCGTGTAAACAGGACAAATCTGACAAATACACATCTGCTACCAAGATATTAGATACTTCACAAAAGCTTTTAATGAATGTTTGAAGAAGAAAAATATCCCCAAGTGCGTTTTTTATTTACATTTGTTCTATTTGCTTTCTCTGCGCAGATATGACAACATCTCAAATCGAAGCGGAAAACACTCAGATGACAAACGACCTGTACAGATTATTAAAAAAGTACTCCGGTTTGCGGAATTTAATTAGAGAACTAAAGGTACACACTCTGTTTTTTTATATAATGCTATAAATGAGGCGCCAGCATGGCTTTGTGCTTGTAATTAAACGTTTAATTATATTTTAGGTGGATTACATGAACTCGAAACTTTATCCAATCTTCCCACGCTACACGATGCTCAAAGACATGATCAAAGACATCATGCTGCACCCCGATTACATGGAAGTGTGCCACGAAGTGGATGCATAGCCCAGGTCCTTCACTTAAACTGCCTCCTTCCAAGCGGTAGTCGGACAGTAATATTTGGACGATCATTCGGACGCCGAGAAATGCTTGGCGAATGATTAATTTTGCGCTGGCTTGCTGATGAAAATAAGACGCCAGCACAGCGCGCAATTATACGCTTGAATGGAAAATTGTACAAGTTGTACATCCGGCTATGTAATTAGTACCTTAATTCTGTAACACGAGGTAGCTAGCTAGATAGGTAGATAGTTTATGGAATTTAATGAAAGAACCAGAATATTCAACTAATACAGACGAATTAAAACATTATTGGTCCATATGCATTTAAACTGCATAAAAAAATAAATTGAAATAACATTTATTATATTAAATAAAGAAAGAGAAAATCATTGTGTTCATTAAGGTAATGTACTCGTAATGTTTAACTATAAGATCAAAGTGTAACTGTTGGTAGAGACAAATCTTATGATGCTTTTTTATTCAAATTGGATTCATTTTCTAAGCCTTGCTTGTATTCCAAGAAGTTTAACTTAACTTTAAAGAGAATTTTGTATATTTAGTTGCGTTTAGCAACGTAGATGTAAGATAAGCGCATTGACTAATAATTGATGTTTAATAATGAAAGTTACACACAAAGTATAAGTACGATTAATGTTAAACAGTGAGACTCTTGCTAACGTAAAGTTTACCACTGTACTTGATGTCTATACATGTTATCTGTTTCTGGATTGCCGCTATCTACCGCATAAAATTTATTTCATAACATATCTATAATATGTATCTTACAATATATTATATTACTATTATATATATATCAGACTATACCAACTCTTCCTCCTGTTTTAGAAAGTTCTAAAAATTCTTAAATTTCAAACAACTAAGACGTTGTTAATTTACACCAAAAGAATACAAACGGGAACAACCTATGATATTATAAAGAGCATATATTTTTAAATAAACCCAAACGAAAGCTCTGAACAACTAGCCATTCAAAATAATTATTTTATAGTATAATTAAAGAGTCTGTAAGAACTCAAACTATTAACTAATGTGTATTAAAAATATGCATAAATATAGCAAATGTAATGTGCGCTATTGATGTTACCCATAAATAGAAAGATGAATATTTATTAAACAATTGATGTAAGCTGACGCAAAGATATAAAACAAATATCAAACCAACTATGTATCTCTTGGAAACTATATAATTGTAATGTAAGAATGTTGCTTTGTTAAATACAATTTGTGCATTTATTGTTACTTCTGTTTACTTTTACTTTCATTAGTCCAATATCCAAGATCCTGATTTTAGATACGTAATCAATATCCAATCGATTACGATGCAAACTGTGTTATTCTTAGCATATTCATAAACAAAGTAATAATTATTGTAAAAAGTAAAATACACCCGAGAATATATTCGTCAGGAGATATAGAAAATTTTTTGCTTCCCATTATTAGTTGCGTGACAAAGAGTAAATACTGCAATGAAAAATAGTTCTGCAGCGTTCTTAGTGCCCTTAATCTAAGTTAATACTTACAAAGCAACATACTATTGCTCCTAATACACTATAAATTAACATGAGTATAGGGATATTCAAGAAAAAGTAAAGAAGAAATACCACTGAACCCAATACTGACAAAAGTACACCCATAATAAGCAGTATTATACCCCACCCAGTTATATCAATCTGAAATAAATATAACTTCAAAATACAAACATTATAAATATTACCATAGCTTACACAGGGGCAGAAAGAGAGTAATGTTATCAATATCACAATTATCATTGTGGACCCAAAAGCAACAATAACTGCAAATTTATCAACTTGTGCACACATAATCATTATTGAAACTGACATCAATATTGCCTTAAAATTAAATGTAATTGATTAGGATCGGTTCAAAATAGTGTATAATGTATCTCACAAAGCCAGTAAGAAGAATATAGTTTAATGGCACTCTCATACGAATACTCTCGACGCAAACTATAGGAATATACAATACCATTCCGCCAACACTAAAATAAATTCAAAATTAATCAAAAGAGGTGAGACTGTTTCATGCATTGTATACGAAAAACCAATGATAATGCCAAACGATCCCCAAAAGTTGTCTTGTACCCATTCACGCAATGGCGTTCTGAAAAATTAACTGACTATACCAATGCTCAAATTATTTTCTTTTCTTACACGAATGCTCCTATCGCACAACCAGCTACGAAAAATAGGAGTTCGAAACCAAGTAGGAGATAAACTTTCCTTACAAAACGCCATCGGATTTCCCTGTCTGTGAAACCAGCTTTAAAAGCTTCCTCTTCGTTGAACATTATCTCTAGTTTTAGTCAGATAGATAGATGTTAACGTTGAAATGCTTTAAATAAATTATTTATTTTAAATGTCAACGATGACATATAATTTCATTGTACAAATTACAACTGTAATGAATTATTTTTTGAAATAATCTGTTATTTTTCGTTTCGGTGTGGCAATCACACTTTCAGTTTGGGTCTTATCCGAGGACAAACTTTCCAATATTTCTTCAACGTCCATTTCTTCAGTTTCAACTTTATTGCTATTCTGCTGTGTTGTAACACTTTTCTGATTTTGCTTTGTATATTCATCGACACAATCCAGAAAACCAATTGATGAATTATGGCTACTCTCGCTTTCATTACTTGTGGAAGTGCCATCTATTTTATTAATTAATGCTAATAAATCAAGAGAATTTGAATTAGATGGTTTTCTTTTACGTTTGAGAACCTGGGTAGAAAACTTATTAGGACTATCGATTTTAAATGATTCGGCCTCACTCTTTGAGTATTTGCCACTGTCCGATTGATTTTCGTTCCACTCCATGTTTAAATTTTGACCTTTGTTTGAATTTTTTAAAGTTTGTGTGTTACTTCTTGTATCATTGGTTTTACTTGCTTGATTTTCATTAGATCTACTAGATGAAGACGCTTCCTCAAACAAAGGCCGCTTATTTAAAGTCTGTTGCAAATTTTTAAAAGCAGTTTTAATAGTAGGTTGATTTTTTGAATCAAAATATGCTTGTTGAATATATGGAAAAAAGTTATCAGACGACTGTTCAGCCCCAGTAAATTTGCAAAGCAAGCGCCATAACTGCACAACAGTTACCTGGTTACTTGCCAAAAAAGTGTACATATTATATAACTCATCGCATAATGTTTCGGAGCCAAATGTAAAATATACCAAACTGCGTCTTGCTGCGCTTGCTGCCATCAATTGAAGGAAGAATTTAACATAAACATTTCCGCCAAAAGCGCCACATCCCCAATTACCCGACGCCACCGCTGGTAATTCTCCTGTTGCCCGAGAATGGAATCCTGCATAAGCCTTCAAGATAAATGATTAAAAACAAACTTGAGAACGTATTTAACATTTTACTGACTTTATTTAATTCTCGTAAAAGAGCGCCAGAATTAAACTGATCTTTTGTTCGTGAAAAATATGTGGCGTCAATGGCCGCAATTTGTGTTCTTCGTCTACCATAATCATCGTGCGGTGTGTCATCAACATAGTTTCCATCCCATTGGAAATTATCACCGTATCCTTTATACTTGCTAAAGCGCTCAACACCTAAATACTGACATATTAGTACGTCCGTATAAAATGAACACGAAAGTATAATATCACCTGTGATGACAAGTGCCTCATGATTTCCCAATTTTTCAGTAAATAATCTTGTTATTAAAAGTTCAGGGCAAATAACAAAACGTATTTCTTCCTGTACACAGCCATAACCCAACACACCGCCTCCAACAAACTTATTTGCAAAGTCAATTTGCAAGAGTCCGATCCCATCATCTTCGATTGTGCCCTCAGAGGTAATATGTACTCTTACATTTCCTAAATTATGCTCAAGTTTATCCCACCTTGGTAAATGATTTTTGTTTATATGCTGCCTTTCAAAAGTTACAACACCAGTGGGCACTAAAACCATATATAAATATATATATGAACATGCTCTTAAGAAATATTCTTTAAAACTTACTATTTGATAAAACCCTTCGAAAATAATGAATAATACACTTAATTTTTTCGACCACACATTCGTTATTCGTACTACTTGAAAATAAACCAGCGAAGTTAATACTCGGATAATTCTGAGACAGGCTTTTCCTGCCTGGAAATGTGCACATAAAGGCATTCGCTAACAAACAGGCAATTTGTTTCTGACTTAAACTAATAGACTTGCAGTGATCAGCAGTGAGTAGTGGAATACTTCCTGGTAATATATCTGGAAGTTGCATGGCCAGATTGATAACTTTTGGTAATAACTTGTTAAAGAAATGTGTTGATTCATATTCATCAAAAACATCTTCAAACAAATGTTGAAATGCATTAAATTTGGGTAATTTGCTGTTATATGCATTCACGGCAGCTTCAAATGCTCTGCATGACTGTATATCTTGTAGTAATGTTTTTTGAATGAGTTCCCAGCGTGAAACTAAGCCATCTTTTCCATCATTCTAAAATGTATCTTGGTAGTGTAACTGCAGTAGACATATGTCTGTAACTTACTTCTTTCGAAGGAAATATGTTTTTGGGCGAATATGGCATTTTAACGTAGCCTTCATTCCAATGGTAGTTTACTGAAGGGTTGTGTGGTTCAGGAGGTTCTTTCAAATTTGGGTTTAACTTGTATAAAATTGTATGATATGAACAAACAAGAACTGGCAATGTATGGAAACCCCATGGATTACCTTCATGATAAAGTTCGCTAATTGGTATACCTCGGTATGGCATTATAGTTTATATTCGCTAAAACCTGACCACTTAAATTAAATAAACAAAACTAGTTAAAATACCATCAATGTAAACAAAACTACTAGGTTATGTTGGTGTTTAAATTGAAGTTAAATTAATCATGCATTAAAATAGGATTCAATATTTGTCATGAAATACATATACAAATCATCTAAGAATTAATCTAAAATGTTTCTTAAATTAATAAATTCTCAGTGCACCTTTTAAAAATTGTGCTTGATTGTGCGCAAGTTAAGAAAATTTGCGTGGGAGTTGGAAATTAGTTCTTACTTTCTTCGTTAAAGGCACCACTAGTCGTCGAGTAAGTGCAATATTTTATAATTATTTATAATAACATGATAATAACATATGGGTTTATCGTATCTACGTAAATGGCAAATGTGTCCACGATTATTTCATTGTAAATTTTAATTCATAATTCGCAATCAGGTGCGTGGGATTTGCTAAAAGAAATGACACTGTCATTATTCGCTTACGTCCACTTACGTCGCACACGTATACACGTATTCCTCCGGTTAAGTGCAACAAATTTCATATTATTTAAATAAGATATGGACGTTTTTTGCGCATGTGATGGGTGAAACTTTACAGTTTTGACTGTTTCTCTGTCGATTCCACAATGTGCAATATCTAGCTCAAACTGTGCTGTTTATAGCTTAACAATTGTAAGTTGCTAAGTTAAGGTGTTGGTAGTGTAGTATTAGCCGATTTAGTGTGTAGAATGATCTAAGAAACTACTTTCCCTTTGCTTTTTAACATATGTTAGAGATACGTAGCAAGTTTTAAAATAATACCCGAGTATATAGGCTAAGTAAATACCTATTTAATAATGAATTTATGAACACGGGTACTTAGTTATGGCTTGGTGATTCCAGAAGAATAAATTAACATGTCGTGGATGAAAAGGCGAACTCCGACGGCCACTCCAAGCCCCGGGCCAATGCAGACGCCACCACCAGTGCAAATGTACAACCCCAATCAACATTCCCAAGACGTTAGTATTTCATTGCACTGTGTTTTCTTGATACATTAGTGTTTTTATTGTTTGATATGCAGTGGCAACAGCAGCAACAACAACAACCACCTGCCAACAATTGGTATAATCACTCTTTGCCCACTGTTAATGAACCACCTAATCAACAAAGTCAGTCTACTTATTGGCAACAACAGCAACAGTATCCGCCGCAACCACAACAACAGCAGCAGCAACAACAACAATATTATAGTAACCATCAGAATAACTATTATCCTCAACAAGGTCAACAAAGTTCAGCGTATGATTATGGAAATATGCAATATGGATATCAAACCAATAATACCTACATGCAACAACCACCTCAGCAGAATCATCAACCTGTTCAGGCCCATCAACAAGTTCAGAACGATGGTTGGAATAACGCTTGGGGCTGGGGAGATGAAGATAACAAGAACAATATTCAAAATGCTAATACCAATCAAGTATCTGATAGTTTCACAAATGACGAATCGTGGAACTGGAAGCTTGAAGAATCAGCTTCATCGTCTAATGTCCAAGCTGAATCTAATGTCCTTTTAGATGGCAATGTGGAAGTAGCAAATGTTCAGCAAGTTGAACCGGAACTCTTTCCCAAGGTGGGCGAGAGAGCAAAGATGAAGCCCGAAAATTCAGAGAGTGTATCTCTTTCAACGGTGGTTCCGGCAGCGCGAAGAATTAAAAACGAAACGCTGACAGCGCAATGGTCGATTGAATCTCAAGTCAGCCAGGAGTCTTCAGACGATATTTTACAAACTTCAGAAAGCGATAAGTTGTTTTCGCGAAGTTCCACTATTAGTCACTCGCCTGTATCAGGCCATCAAACTCCTCAAGAACCACCGCATGAGATTAAGCAAGAATCTATCTACGATAATTGTGAAAATAAGGAAATTGTCGGTATCAAAGAAGAATCGGACTTCAGACCTCCTCTAATAGCAGCTGCAAGCACGAGCGGTGAAAATCCATTTATAAAAACCCCACATAAACTACGGCCTACAGAAAGTCGTATTGGATATTTACCCCCAATGAATCACAGTGTGAACTTAGAAACTGTTCCCGATAATTCTGAAGCCCCAGCGCCAGACGTGAACACAGATATTTTGCCTGTTCAGCCGCCAGTTTCCGGGTTCGAAAATAATGAAGTGGCCCCATGGAATGAGCGAAATCAATATCTCGAAACTGGTCAGTTATCGGATGAAAATGACGCGCTACCACCCCCGGGGCTCAGTCGTATGGTGCCTGGGCAATTCGGACAAGGTGAGTCTAATAATGAGCCTCCGCCAGGGTTAAGCCGGATGGTGCTTGGGCAAACAGGAACGTCCAATCAAGCAGCGAGCCCACCTGTCGGGCTTCATCGTATGATACCTGGTGAGTCTTCATCTCCAGAAGTCCGATATCCGGATGAAGAAGAAACATCCGATACGGAGTTACAACAAATTAATAGAAATCCGCTACAATCGCGTTCAGCAACGATTGGTGCTGATACACCACCAGCTCCACCAACAAACAGACGAGAAGTTGAACGAGAAACTAATCTCGATGGTGCTAATACACTAGACAGCACGTCTGCTACTGATATTGATAACGTTACCAGCTCCATTCGTGACTTGACCGTGGGCGAGAATACAAGTGATAGTCGACAGCAATCGAAATCTGGGACTGATAGTACCAGACGCGCAGAAACTGATAGTGAGGTTGAACGACCTCCATCTTCATCACACGAAAGGAGAGACCGCAGGCAAAAAGATGAAGGTCGGCGTGACAAACGGTACTCTCCCGCTGATTACAGTCGCGACGGGAATAGGGATAAGCCCCGAACTGACCGGCGCAGGCGTCGAGACCGCAATTACGAGGATGATACGGATTATTACAGCGATAAGGAACGCGATAACCGACGCGATGATAGAGACTGGCCACGTGATGATTATGATAAGAAATATAGCAGTTTAAGAAGAGGTGATAAAGAGCCAGATCGCAGGCGTCGTGATGATCGGGATAGAAACCGAGAACGCGAAAGAGGTGACCGAAGACCTGACTATCGACATAGGGATGGTCACTACTATCACGCACGCTATGAAGATGATTACGATCGGTCTTCTAGACCTTCAAGTCGTTCAGATTCAAT
>NBZA01000036.1:39380-61154 GCA_003054995.1 Aleochara bilineata
AGGGGGGATATACTTATGATCCATACAGTCCATACTACCAACAATATCAATACTATTTGGAGAATTTACGTAGGACTGATCCTCAAGCTTATGCTGAGTGGTATAGAAAATATTATCAGCAATCGGGAGCGGCAAGTGGTGTTTACAGCCAAGAGGAAAAGGCGTCTGTTCATTCAGGCCGCAGCAGCACCAATGATGAGCTGGCAAAAGACCGGTAAGTGAACTTAAGGTTCTCACATTTGATTACTTTTGACACTCTTTGCTTTGTGCGCCTCAATATCATTTTGCACCGCGTCATCTTAAACATTCATTAACATAAACCACATTTGATTGCAGTTTTAAGAAATCATCTTATTGTTTTGTGTGGCACTTTTTGAATCTTGTACAGGTATTTGAGAGAAAACTATTATGGGCATAGTAGCTATTCGCAGTTAAACGCTGGATATTATAGAGAGCATCATTCCCAGAGTATGTCCAGCCATTATGGCATGGATGATTCCAGGTAAGATTTGAAAGCTAATTAATTTATAAACAACCTTAAATAGAAATTGACTCAAACGGTGATAGTGTATGAGGGGTTATTATATCTACTTTTTTTTTAATAGGAAATGTTTAATTATATTGTAAATACCTAGTTCTAAGTAAGTGGTTATTGGCAAATGAACGTAAGTTTTTGGATTTCGTCATTGAATCACGTCATCAGACTAACAATTGCATGTGCTTAAAATAATCGCCGAATTTCCTCTTTTGAAATAGATTTGTCTTCTTAGAGTACAATATTCTATCTTTTTGGCAGAGCGTTTGACTACACCAACAATAGTTCCTTAAACCTCGAAGATACTGCAGCTCAAAGACTCACTCCTGCTAAGTTTTCAACGGCTCATATTAAGTCATCGATTGCCTCTGGGCGCATGGTGAAAATTCTGCCGCATTACCCAATCGATGAGCACTCTGCAATTATTCAGTTGGAGCGTCTTCAGGAATATTTACAAACGGATGACGAACTTGTGGAGCTGGAGCAGTTTCCCGGACCGCTTGTACGTGGCGTTACACACAAGAAGACTATAATTGAATATTGCAACAACAAAATTCGTAACCTGGAGAGTGATAAAAATATTGAAGACCCAGACTCTTACATTTTAATGTGGGAATTATTGATATTATTAATTCGTCAAAATGGGGTTGGTATTTTAAAAATATATGTATAATATACAATTAATGCTTGGCAATCAATTACAGATGGTTGTTGGAGCAGATATTGCTGAATTATTAATGAAAGACCGAAATACTGAATCTTTAATTCAAAGACCACCCTCAGTTGCTTCAAATAGCAGCGGCATAGTTGAAACATCAGAAGCATCTGGCGATGCCGCCTCTGCGCCTACACCGCAACTCAAAGAAGAATATGTAACTAACAAGTTTCGAGAATATCTACTCTATGGTTCTGGACAACAAGCGCTTGAATGGGCAATGAAACATAGTCTTTGGGGTCATGCTCTTTTCCTTGCAAGTAAACTTGACAAGCGCACGTATGCTAAGGTGATGACTCGTTTTGCAAATGGGCTACCAATAAATGATCCACTCCAGACATTATACCAATTACTCAGTGGTCATTTGCCAGCAGCAGTAACCGTAAGTTGAAAATATACATAAAATATAAAAATATTTTTGATTGACAAATTTTGTAGTCTGTTAGTGATGAAAAGTGGGGAGATTGGCGTCCGCATTTGGCTATGATATTGTCTAACACAACACAAAGACCGGAAATGGATCGCAAAGCAATCACAACTCTAGGCGATACTCTATTAGCAAGAGGGAGTCTGTATGCAGCGCAATTCTGCTATCTTATGGCGGAAGTAGGATTTTCGCGTTATGGGCAAGGAGGAAAACTTGTACTTCTAGGTGGAAATCCATTGAAACCATTTATACAGTTTGCGCACAATGAAGCTATTCACATGACTGAGATCTATGAATATGCATGTAGTCTAAATGATCCTGAGTTTAGAATTCCCGAGTTTCAAGTAAGATAAAATACAATTCTTGATAAGTTAATACATATTATTCAATTTGCATTGCAGGCCTATAAATATCTAATGGCAACACGTCTGGCAGATCGTGGCTTTCTGGAAAGTTCATTATCTTATTTAGAACAGGTGGCAAACTTCTTTATTGCCAACCCAACTATTGCTCAGCCTAGTTTGATCTATAAGGTCTGCAGTCTAGCTGACAGATTGAAGTATCACGATCCGACAAACTACAGTGATAATATTGAGTTTGCTGATTCAGAAGGACCCAAAGAGGATCAATCATGGTTGCAAAACTTGAAAACAGTGCAACAACAATACAACGTACGTTATTGTAATAACTTTTGATTTGATAGTATAATAATATACGTATGTTTTAATAGATGGGATTAATTTCAAACGACAGTGTCAATAATCTGAATACTTTAACGCCCGATAATACATCTGCCCTACAACAAACGCAATCTTACGATCACACTACACATGATCCTTGGCCAACCACCGATAATCAACAACAACTGGAAAGTTGGCAGCAAGTTCAACAACCTGTTGAACAATCGTATATGCATCAACAACAAGGTGAAATTTCGCATAGTAAGCCAGAGAATTTGGGATGTAAATCTTTGATTACTAACACGAATCTTATCTTTCTTAGATTATAATAATGTCCAATATCACGATCAACAGTGGAACCAACAACCACAACAATGGGGACAAGAAGCTCAAGATTCTTATCTTTCATCTCAAAACCAACAAGACGTACTTTCGCCCCAAATCGATACTCAGCAACCCCAACAAGATGACTTCTGGAAGAATGCTCAAGTTGAGGTAAGTTAAAAATGCTTTTGATTTAAATGTAAATATAAGCTAACTTGTAAACTTTTATCAATTTCTACAAGTGGCACACATAAAGTCACAGTTTGACTCTCTCTTTAACATTATATCTCTTGCAATTTTTGCTTGGCATTGGTCTGGACGCAGCCTGAGAGTGTTAAAAAAGAACCAGTAAGTAGAGTACGCTCGGTGCTACGAAAACGCCTCAACTTGCAATCGCGTAAGACACAATCAACTTCGCAATCGTTATCCTGGCAGAGCTCGCGCTCTAGCTCCGAATGCGAATCGCAATCTAGCAGTAGACTATTTCTAAAGCACGATGAAAAATCGCAACTTGTATGTTACAAGGACGATAAGGTTGTTACTAAAGTAACCAAGTATAACACATTCGATATAAAGGGAAAACGCAAACAATTGCAAAAGTTCAAGTCTTTTGATGTCGCTGACACGCCTAAAGTAATGTACGTTGACAAGAAGAGCAACATTAGTATTTCCGCGCAAGATTTTAATGCTGATTTTGCATTATTGAAAATAGAAAAGAAGAAATCGCCTAAAAAGCACGACGTTATTTCCGATACAGTAGACGCGTGGGCAAAGAAAAAGAACATGCTGTCCAACTTGAAAAGCTGTATTTTTAAGCAAACTGATAAAGATATTGTTTACAAGCCATTAGTATTCGGAGGCACATTTCCTATTGATGCGCCAACTAAAAACGTAACGCCTAGAATTAATTTACCGGCGAACGATCAAATTCCTTCGCCATCTGACACATTACCACCATCTCGATTTACGCGTGTTCGTAACTATAACGGTACTGAAAACTTCCGAAAGTATGGGCCTGCTAAAAGTTTTGACATAGATTTGCCCATATAAATAATAAATGTCAATGCCGAGATCATACGTTTAGCAAACTTTCTTTCGCTTTCGATGTTTGCAATTCGTAGCGCAATGTTTGCCTTAGAAATTATGCGGTGTATGCAATTAAAAGCAGGATTTTGTTGGAATTGAAAGACTTGATCGTTACTGTTGTATTTGAGAATGTTTACTTTTTACACGAAAATATTTTTGAATTATTTTAAAATAGGTAATTGTTAGATTTACACTAGGACTTAGATAAAATCACCATCAGTGTATCACAGAATTTACCCCTAGTTGTTTAGCGTTGTTGTTACATGCTGGAAGGCAAAATAATGTAAAATTGCTATTTTCGAGTTTATTATAATAAATTTGTTAAAGTGCGCAAATATTTTATAGAACCATCTAATTACTAATTTTTCTTTGACTCTTTAAACTTTTATTTTTACTCTATTTGTACGTAATTGTTGGCTGTATTTGTTATTCAGGAACCACCGCGCCAACCACAATTAACGATGCCAAATCAAAATAGACAAAGAAATAGTTCAATAACCGAAGACCAAGGCAGCACTCAACCATCTATGGGCAAATCAGCAAAACCTAAGGAGGTTGAAAAACCTGGTGGCAATACTGGTTGGTTTGGCGGAATTTGGAGTAAATTAGCGCTCCGCCCGAAGAATCAAATGAAACTACCAGATGATAAAAACCCCACTGTGAGTTATATCCATCATTGTAAAAACCTGTTGTTAAACTAATGTTACGAATATAATGTAGATTGTTTGGGACCAAGACAAAAAACGTTGGGTTAACACCGAAGAGGATAGTACTGATGGCCCGAATGAGCTAAAGCCTCCCCCAAAGATGTCTGACTTAATGCAAACTAATCGCAAACTTTCAACTGAAACGGCTCCCCCACAGCATTTCAACACTATGCCCACACATCAGCAACCGCAATCTTTACCAAACCTAAATCATTACGCGCAGAGTACGTCTAGTCACCAACAAGTCATTGAACACCCACAAAGTGACGCCAAACCACCACTACCATCACAAAATATGTTTAAAATGCAACGAGGAAGAAGTAAATACACGCAATGTTTTATCGAATACTGAGCTGACTGATAAATATTTGTCTAGGTGTGAAAAAATCTTATGTAGATGTATTCAACCCCAATGGTAAAACGGCCCCGGCTCAATCTTTACCCGCACCAGACACATTCACACCTGCGGCAGTGACAGCGCCAATAAACAACGCTCCCACAATGAACTTCTTTGTGCCAGGACCAGTGGATCCCAATGCACCAATTGATTTTCTTACTCCAACAAATGTTAGCCAGGATTTGAATCCACAGGTCAGTTGATACGGGTATTATCTGTTGCATGTTTTTTTAAAGCTTTTAAATCACTTCATTAATTAAGTAACTATAAACAGGATACACAAGAAACAAGTGCATGTACATCATCATCTTGGTTTTTCTGAAAATTATTCAAGTGGTATTTTGTATTTTATTATATATTTTCTTATTTGGTTCATTTAATTTTATTGGTGGCTTTTCTTGGTTTCTGTTCTGGTGGGTGGTAGATGTCTAGATGGAGTTCCTCTAGCTCACTGTCCAAAGAAGTGCAATCGTACATGCGTCCGAAACAATTTATGCATTGATTCGCATTGCTTAGCACACGCTCATTCTGCGCATTTTGTTCTATTATCTCATGCATTTATGTAAGTTACTTTTAAGCTTTCTTTTAAGCCTTTTTAAATTAAATGAGGTCTCCATTATGTTTAATTTATCTTTTTTCTTTTTACAGCAATCGCAGTCGTGATAATTCCAAGTAGATAAATAATACGCCCATGTTAAAAAGGGATTATGGTGAGGATTTTAATTGATAAATATACTACCCGTTCAATCGACCGGAATTTTACTGAACCTCTTCTTTATATAGTTTGTTGTGAAGTAAAAGATTTCAGTGTGAAGGGGAAATCTTAGACTTCATTGTTTTGTTTTTATATTCATATGGGGATTTAATTGTATATATACAAAGAATGTAGGTAATATCTATTGGTAATAAGTTAAATAAATTGATTATAGGAAAAATGTTCGTACCTCCATTTATAAATGTTTCTTCTTTATTACACTAAAATGAAAACCACGGGGAACTCTAACGCAAATAAGTAGATACTAAAAATTATGGTTCATATAAATAAAATAAATTTAAAAATTTCTTCGCGAATCTTCAATGATAATCTGCTAGAATACTTACGTTAAAACTATGTACAATCATTAAATAAGTCAGGCTGGTTTCTCATCCTATAAAGTGCGAAAGTTCCGATACGCAGCATACGCAAGTAAATTATTTCTGTACATTAACCGAACAACTGCTCGAGACTTTCTTACTGTGCCTAAACTTTTTCACGTACGCTTCAATGAGATTTTGAATCTTCTTCGGATTAATTTCTCCAGATTTGTTATGGCAAATCTGCAAGAATTGGAAACACATTTTAAATAACTTTGGCAAAGTCTTCCAAAGATGATTTTTTTACCTTTGGCACAGCTCTTCGTAAAATATCCTTGTATTCTTCTTTGTTTATGTGCTTTTTGTTATAGTGAGGTTTAAGCACCAATTTCACCTCTTCAACTACGCGCTCTTGTCTGTTAAGTTTCTTCAAAAACTAAAACAAAATAATTTTAGTTATAAACGTAACACGCATTTCAACACGCAAGCTAGATATACCTTATCTTTCACTTGCATTTCTACCGCTGAGTTCGGAAGATCATCCAGTATCTTTAAGCTATCTTCATCTAACTTTACGCCAACTTGTTTACCTGCAGATATATAATATTGTCGTGATATTGACCACATCATTAAAAATTATCAACTTACACTTGGGATTATTAGGAGGAGCATTCCGTTTCGGAGTCTCCTTTTGGGCAGCCTTCGTTTTGTTTTTATTAATGGGAGACGTTGACCCGAAAAGATTATCAAAAGTTGACTGCATCTTTGTTGGTTTCGGGGCAGGGTTTGACTTTTGCATTGGTGGCTTAGCTTTGTGTTCAGTTGGTGGCTCAAATAAGTCTTCATAATCACTTGGACCAGGCGAATAAGGCGAATCGAGGTCCATATTAGAATCGGTACTGTCCGTACTTCGATTTTTCGAACTTTTTGAAAGTTTAGAGGTACTGCCAGGGCGCTTCGGCATCATTTTCATTGCCGCTTTAGTCGGAGACGGTTTTAGAGGACTTTTGTTAGAACCAGGTGTATTGCGTTGCTGACTGGTCTGAGGTAAACTACTTCCCAATAATTGCGAGTTCAGAATACTGATCTTGGGTGTAGCTACCGATACAGAAGTAGGTGTAGATGTAGCAGAAGAATAAACCATCGTTGGCGTAGTGGATTTTCCTTTACTTGTTGAAAATACCGGTGAACTGTCCGTCTGTACGATTTGCGAAGAAGACTTTGCATTATCTTCAGGCGTTGAAACTGTCACGCTCGTTTGAGAGTCAGCGGGCTGAATATCAGCCAGAATCAGAGGGGGCGTGTGCGATTTGGGCAATTCTGGAGTTTTACTCAGAGGAATATTCTCAGTTTCTACACTCGTCAATTCATTTGACTTCAGCTGCAGAGAAGAATCATCAGGCGTGGGTGAGCGCGATTTCGTAGGATCGAAAGGATCGTAAGCATCTGGGCTACTCGGAGCCGAATTTGGTGGTTCGGAAGGAGTATTTGGTCCTTTGTGCATTGCTTCATTAAGCCTTTGCTCCAATTCAACTTCAGGATCTATTTCCTCAGGCTCCTCATTATCCTCATCAGGCTCATGCAACGGATTAGTAATCTGACGTATTTGCGGTAATTTAGATGTGAGCGAGAATTTGACTTGCGGTTCTGGAGGAGTCTTAGGACCCATTGAATAATCGGCTTGACTTGAATCGCAATTAGCAGCTTTTTCTGGACTATGGTCACTATCGCTTAAAACAATAATGTCTTTTGGAGAGGGTGTCAACTCTTTGAATGGCGATCGATCAAGATCGATAATTGCGACTGGCTTGACACCAGACAAATCCTGAGCAGGTGTCTTTTTCTTCTTCTTTTTCTTTATGGACGGAGTCGGCTCAGGCTCAACATCAACTGCACGCTTTTCTTTCTCTTTGCGCGATCGTTTAACAGTCACTTCTTCGCGCTCCTCGCGTTGCTTTGTCCGCTTATTCAATTCTTCAGTTTCTTTATTGAAACTTACACTCACTAAAATATTATCCCCTGACGCGAATACTTCTTTACTTGGCGGAGGCGTCTTATCACGTTTTCGCTTCTTCGGTTTATCAATTGCACTACTTTTCTTTTTCTCACTCTTCCGCTTTTCTTTCTTCTGCGACGCATCATTTGTTAAAATAACCGTCAAATCACTAGGTTTAATATTTTTGCGTATAATGCGAGGTGGAGTCCAAGAAGGTGATGCTTGTCTTTCCATAGGAGATCGAGATCTTGAAAGTGAAGGTGTCCAGGCTTTTGAACGATGTCGGGACTCCCATTCCCGGTGACGGCGCGACGACGATGACCTTGCCCGCTCTGTTCGGGGTTTACTTACACTTCGATTTCTTCTTCTACTGCGCTCTGGAGACTTTTTCTTGCGCTTCGATTTACTCAAAGCGCGCCTCTTAGGAGTCGGAGTTCGCTTTCTCGATTTTGAACGCGATTTACTACGCGATTTTGAGCGAGATCTAGTTCGAGAACGAACACGTCGGCGTCTCCGGTCGACTTTTCTTTCTCTTGATACAGTTCTACGTCCCCGCGATAGAGACCGACAAGGGCTGCTACTTTTTGACGACCTAGAAGTTGATCTTCTACGTGCATCGCGACCAAACTTATCTTTTGTAGGTTTACGAGGCTTTTCCGCCACTACATTTCTCACGTTATACCTTTCAAGTTCCTTACGTTTTTCACGACGTCGATCTTTGCGTCCATCACGCTCATTTTCTTTGTTTTTGTCCCTCGAATGACTACGCGAGTTACGATCTTTGTCCCTGTAGTTTCTATCTTTATTATTTCTGCTGATTTTCTTAAAAGATGGAGGATCCACAGGTGGATCATCATTTCTTTCTGCCTTGCATTGTGCTTTTGGAGTCTCCTCTTTCGGTTTGATTATTTCAGTTTTAACGTGCTCTTCAAGCTTTTTTAATTTATCTACAATCTCTCCCTCCTCGTAATCTTCCGGTTTAGTCGTAAAGTCCATCTCTGATTCTTTCGCATTTATTTCCAATGCATCTCCCGTATCCGTGTTAACTTTTTGTCCTTGTGACTCTTCAAAATCATTTTTGTCGTCGTCAGAAATTGCTTCAGTATCCAGTCCTTCCAAACCTTCGCGTGTTGGAGGAGCACGTTCGTCCAAACAAGGAGTGTAACTACGCTCTTCTTCGCTAATATCTTCAGTGAGACTGCGAATATCACTAATTCCGAAAGTTTTGTCTGCTGATTTCACCACGTCTTCATCTGAATCGCTATACAAACCAAGGCTTTCCTTCTTTTTGACTATTTCTATTTCTTTGCTTTCCGAGCAGTTCCCTTCATCTTCTTCCTCGTCTTCTGTCCCTGGAAGTGGAGGAGGTTCTAATTCATCTTCAACCGGAGTCGATGGATTTTGAATATCTAAACTGGAACCAACTTCATCCTGTTCTGGATTCCGGTTTGCAACCAAATTGATAGTATCTTTTGAGTAAATGCTAAAATTCGGACATTCCTCGTCATCGCTTTCTGGATCGTCAGAATTGATAAGAACATTTGTAGTGCTAGAGACATCCTCTTCCTGTGCATCTTTCTTTTGTTCATTTTCTTGATCAGTTTTATCATCAGTCCTTGTTGTGTGTTCCGAAGGCGAGTTACCCTTACTGGAATCATCCCCAACTTTACTTGTACTAACAGTTTCTACGTCGCTATAAACATCTTCTGATTCAGAATTGCGTCCGTCGCCGGAATTCTGATCACCGCTTGAGGTAGAGACTGAATTATTCGAGATTGTTACAGAATTCATGGAAACGGGACGGTTCTCTGCATAGTCCTGACCATTACTCGTCGAAGTCTCAGACGGTGAGTAAGTAGGTACCGTGCGTGTTCTCACATTACGTGTGTCGTTCACATCCACGCGATTTCTATTATATTCACTGCCTATATTTTTATTGCTATCTATTTTTAACGTACCATCTTTATTAAGCGATAGCACTGAGTTTTTCGATAATAACTTCTCCTGCGACTCCATAATACTGCCCAGGATGTCGCAACTAGTTGATGGAGCTGCCGACGGAAGAAGAATAGCTTTTTTGCTGTTTGTTCGCCGTAGAAGCCTGATGTCAGACATATTTGGCGGTCTTGCACGAGTTACAACCATACCACTTGAGCCCGTGTTGGTTTCTTCATCATCAGCGTCCGAGAAGTAATCTAATTCGTCTCGATTTCCAAATAAACTTAAAGGCGCAATACCGCTTTGCGTACGCTGATAATTTAAAGTTTTATTTTCAGCTGGAACGCGTACGTCCGGCAGGATCTGGCCGGGTATCTTAGGAGCACATATTCCAAAATACTTTGCAAGTCTTCCCTTTGTAGTTTTTGGTTTTTTGACAGCTGCTGCCAGTCGAGCGCGTTTGGCTTTTTTCTTCCTTCTTTTCTTCTTGTACTTTCTAGTTGCTGACGTTGTTTTAATAACAATTTTCTGGCCAGTAGTTTCGTCAATTTCATAACTTATTTTAATACGCGGCTTAGTTTTTAGTTTGGTCTTCTTTCGTTTATTCGTAGTGCATTTTCGACTTCCAGTCGGCCGAGATCTTCTAACGCCAGATGTTGACGGATTATTTACGGTGACTTCTATACTATGATTGGATACGTTAGCAGTGATGCGATTTTGTTGCCGATTTGACATTATTTGTGCTCGTATTCTCTCGCTCTGAATTGTACGCGGAACCACGTTTACTCTCGGAGTACGACGTGAGTTCAGTGGAGCACCCAAATCCCTACTATCATGATATAAAACTTCGACCTCGTCTACGTAAATAGTTAAGTCCTGGTTTAAATCTTCTGGCTCACATTCAGGGCAATGCCAGTTCCCCATAGGAACAGATTCTAACGGCGGCGTCAAACATTCTAAATGATACCCCGAATCACACCCATCGCAAAGTAACATCCTATCTTCTCTATCACAACGCCCACACACTTCACAAAATGTTGGGTCTTCCGCCAGCGGTTCAGGTTCTTGAGCCTTTAATGCTTCAACAGGAACCTGCTTTATAATACTACCATCCAGATGCTTTTTCACTAATATTAAGTTGAAATGTTGTCTGTCTATAGGGCAAGTGGTAACATTTTTTGACCACTCTAAAATGCATTCATGACAAAAGCTGTGATCGCAAGAGTCTGGCGACGCAATTTCCTGGCCTTTAAACTTGGCCAGACAAATAGGACATTTATCACTTTGTCCATCACTTTCAGAGGAAGAATCTTCCTCCAGATGAGTTAACATACTGCCTTTCTTTGAATTGCTTGGTGATATATTCCAGTCTGATTCCGAACTACTAGACTCACTGTCTGATATGATTGCCTACAATGTTCATTATCATATTTATTAAATACATAATTGATAGACAAGTTTAATTACTCTTACATTAGCATGCTTTCTGTGTGTACCAATGGAGCTGTCAGAAGAAGAGGATTCACTCTCAGAGTCATCATTATTTTGATTTCTCGACACTTCATTTTCAATATCAGACTCAGAATCGCTTTCAATACGTAAACGCTTTGGCCTAACCTGGCCAGTTGCTGGTTTGTTATCCATGTTATGAATTAAAGTAACAAATTGTTTGCTACCAAATTCATTCACCTCACACTAACACTGTTCATAACCCGGTCTTTTGTGTCGGAACAAAACATCAGAGCATGTCTGGAATGCCTGATATCGCGTAAGCATAATACACTTGTGAATATATATTATTTCTACACAAATATCTGTGTACAATCGGTAGTTTTTTCACGTTTAGTAAAGATAAAATGTAAACTATCCAGACGCCATTTTCTAGGCATTCAACGATTCGGTTTCTATAGACGAACTCAGCGCTACCAGTGTTAAATTATTAGTTTGTGGTACAAACGCTGGCGTTTTAATTCTAGTAAAGAGGCGCAAGGTGGACGTCGAGCACCTAGCGCCACATGTCCCAGACGTGCGATGCAGTGATAGATTCGTGTATTTGTTATCATGAGAGTGACTAAAAGTCATTAGTGATTTATAATATAATTATTACAATGGACGCGAGGGTTGATGATTTCATGAACGAAATTAACGAGATTGCACCTCCAGTAAAACCCCAGAAGAAAATTGTCAATGAATGCGGTATGTTATTGCTCGTCAATTATATTCCGTCTAATTATGTTTTGATTTGCAGAATGGCAAGAATGTTTTGATGAGAAAAGTGGGTATCCGTACTACTGGAATACTGTCACAAATGCAGTAACGTGGACAGTGCCCACGGAATACCAGCTTTGGCTGGATGAAAATAAAACTTCTGTCAAGACCGAAAGCACCAATATTGTCCCTAAACCTTTGTTTCCATCTGTGGTTAATAATTCAATACCAACTGAAACCAAAATTATAACGAAAACGTTCACATCTGAATCAAAACCAGATTTCAAGTTAGTTCATAATATAATTTGTATGAAAGTAAATCTAAGTTTCAAGTTATGTTTCAGACCAAAGTCAGCTGTACCAGAATATTTGGCAGCTGAATTTGATCATGATAGTCTAGAAGGGACTAATTTAAGCCACAATTCAAGAACAGTAAGTATTGTCTCATAGTTACAATTATTTATTATTATTATTTGGGATGACCAAGCTGATTTGACCAAAGAGCCATAATTTATTGGCCATGGGCTGATTTTCAAAAGTTTTCAATCTGAAATCAACTGTAAGGTTGCATTGGCTAATGATGATTTAACTGGTAGAGTTCCTTGCATTTTTATTATGAAAATACATTGAGAATTCCCAGATTCTGAAGCCGATATCATCATTTTTGTTTAATATATTCAATTTTACTATGAAAATTGCAGAACTCGCCCCAACTTCTCATAAAATCAACGTCAAGCAGCCCTGTTATTAATGGCGATGCAGCGATAGAACTGAAACCCACACTGGGATTCTCTTTGTTGGCTAATTACGGGAATGACTCTGAGGATGAAGAAGAAGACGAAGAAGAAACCAAAGAGATAATAATTACCAAAAGCCATAGTACGTTATTCCCAAACACAAAGCCAATTGATGTCAAACAATTTGAAGAACCCAATGTAAAGAAAGACGTAGATGATGACCCAGAAGAGATAGACGTAAAAGCATTTAAACGAAAAAAGCGCATTGGGGTTCATTTAGTCAATCATCCAAAGACAGAAGTCACGCAGAAAGAACCTGAGAAGAGTGAACTTTCTGAAAACGTAAAGAAGAACTTTACGAATACGTTTGTTAAAGGCGAGACATTGCTACCAAGAATTATATCTACTGACAGTAATGACGAAGGTATAAAATCACCTCTTCCTGATTCCGATCTCAAGGAAACACATGACATGCTTAAAGGAAAATTAAGTTTCCTTGGTGAAGGACATACTCCGGTCAGTCCGGTGCAAACTATGTTTATACAATTGGATGTAAGTTTAAATTATGGTCAGAACTTTCGAGTTGTTAATAATTTTTGGCTAATTTTGTGATTCAGACTTTGTATACTGCTTGGATGTCGGGCCATTTAGACGAGGCCTATTTCAAAGAGTGGATAAAAGACGTTAGTAGCGATTTGATCAAACTCGAGGACGATGCGACTCCCGAAGGGTGGCAATTGGAATGGGACAGGTATAGATATATGTTTCCAATTGCATTTTTACCATTGCCATCAGTGTCGAAATATTTGCAATTAGCACTCACGTTAAAATACCCTGTAAAATTGGTCACACTAGAAACCGTTAGGTGCGCTATACTGATTTTTTGTAAAATGGATCATAGATCGTTTAACGCAGGTTCCCGGATCGCATTCCGTGCTGGCAGAACATTAGTTAAGGTAAGAATATTTTATTCTCTTTTTTTCCGTTTTAAACTTAGATATTGGAACATAACTAAAATATTGCGTAACGTCGCCAATAAAGATTTTTGCGAATTAACTAAGCTAATTGTTTTTTTGTGTAATCACTTCAGATTTACACGAATTTTAGGTACAAATATTGATTATATATAACTTTTAAGTGTGCATAAAACAGGTTTGTAATACTTTTGTATTTAAAATTTAAATTGTGGCACTCGCTCGAATGTAAAATAACATTGTTTTCTATGTACAGGTGGCTGCGCAGCAAGATCGCCTCTTCTTAAAGTGTGATATTAAATGGGAGGATTAGTGTTTTTAAATTTAAAATCATAACTGATTTTTGGCAGTAGATTAAGCACATTTGCGCGAAATGTTTGTTTAAATTTTTATCGAAACCATAGGTAAAGTATACTAATTTTTTGCTGGAAACGTTGAATTTGTTGAGAACATTTTACAATCGACATTAAAATAATCCTTAAATTTTAATTGAACCTGAACATTCATTTGTTCAACCTGAAATGTTTCCTCTTTAGCGCCACTAATTTTATTGTGTATTCCCATGTGGATGTTTTAGGAGCGAAAAGCGCTATTATTATCGGAACAAAGCCACCAATGACTGCCAATGGAATTATCCGGAGGATAAACGCAGTGACCAGAACACGGATAAAAATAGCAATTCTTCGGAAACCGAAGATGATGCTATGGACATTTGCACAACTCCACCGCCCACAGATGGGAACCCCGACCGATTCAATATAGAGGTTGTATCTATCAGTGCTGCAGCAACAGATGATACTCGTAAGGATTATATGAAAAATAATTTGTTCATCTAACTATCCTAAAATATTTAAATTTGTTACATCAAAATAGACAAAACTGAAACGAAGTCACAGCCTGGAACTGCCAAGAAAGATGGACAAACAGACCTGAATTCAGCGTTGGATTCTTTCTATTCTGACATTGCAGCAATTGAAACCGCCAGTCAACCTCCTCAAAGTGAAGAAGTTACCGAAACAGTCAAACCAGCGACTGGTAGTAAGCATAGTGCCACAACGAGTACAACAGAAAATATCAAAAGTTCAGAACCAATAAAGAAAAAGCGCAAGGTTTGTATTCTATTGTATAAAATAAATGAAAAGCCCGATATTTATGTTAGCAAATTGTTTCAGGTGAAAATGTCCCAAGGAATTGCAATGAAAAAGAAGGGTGTTTCTCAACTAGTCCAGAAGTGGATAAATGTACAAAAGGACTTTGTATAAATGCAAATAAAATCTTTGTTATGTAGTAAATTACCGTTATTTCTCCATAACTGAAACATTTTCAGCGATCAGTGCGATTTAATTTAAAATGTCGCAATCTTCAATTGCCTGTATCAATTATTAAGGCTAAGTAACAATTGCGAAATTGAGAGCGTCAACATGTTGTGATTTAGTGTAAGAACCACCATATTGGTTGGAATTCTAAATATGGGCATTCGAAATGCATTCTTGTAAATTGCTTAAAATGCAAAGGTTAAAGGTATTCACCGAGTCTTTCATACACTAACTTGAAATCACTTGTAATATAATAATCTCAGCTTACAAAGCAGACTCATCAATGTAGGAAATACGAGTAGAAAAAACACTGTGAACAGCAGTAAGTAAGAAAAAGCGAATCGTGGTCGCACTTAGTACGCGAACATTCCATAATCATACATACATTACGTACTGCATATCTACAAGCAAGCTGGAAAAGCGAGAGCAGCAGGGCACAGCATATGCAGAGAGCAGTTGGCTGAGAGGCAGCAGGACCAGCAGTCAGTCAGAATTGAGCACCCATCGCTTCAGCTTGGCCGCGCAAGTGTACTCAACTTTATACTGGGTAGAGGCCCAACCATCATCAATTATTAATTCAAGTGCGTTGCGCTTTGAAGCCTTTTGCACTTGGTTACCAAAGGTGAGTGAATTCCACCCGATTTCTTTCATATATTGTAATATTCTTTTATAACTTTAATTATTAACGGGTTTGCCGCGTGGGTTTAAAAGTAAAACGAGGATGATGAAGTCATAACATGCGGCGTGGAGTTGCGGTAATGCAAGAAGAAATCAACCAATCATAACAATAGGAGAAAACAATAAATTCATAAATAACTTCTTACTCATTCGCTCAAAGCGTGAATTACTGTGATGAAAGTGTATTGAGTAACGAGTTTTGAATCAAAGTCTCTGGAAGTTTATATAGAGCGCTGATAACGTGTTAATTATAAATAAACTTTTAGCATAATAAATTCATTAATAATTTATCGCATCACACATTAAAATTTAAATAATATTTTAAAATATTATATAATATATATTCTAAATTAATTAAATTCAATAACTAATGAATATTTAAGTTGCAAATTTGTTTAACGCTCCCGGAAATATGGGACATGATTGCTAACGCGTAGGTTTATCAGCATCACAAAGGATGCATTTCACAAAATCCGCTCTATTCCGACAAATTATCATAGGCAGAGGAAGTTTTACAACATTTTAAACATTTAATCACTGTTTCTTCATTATTTATGCAATCCATTAAGTGCACGATAGGGCTGATAACCTTGATGTTTAATATTTAATTATGAGTAGTAGAAGTCAAAGTTGATAAGTTAAAAAAATAGTTACGAATTAAGAAAATTCCACAACATGTGTTTATGGCATTACTGATCGCTTGCTAGAGTAATTACAGTCAAAAACTGTGTCGCAACTAATATCGCGACATGATCTCGATATGACCATATGCAGTTCTCATTAATCATTCGAAACGCATTGTGAAAATCATCAGGGCCGGTAGCGATTATTACGCGTGTTTGACTAATAAAAGAGCAATATCCAGCGCCGCAGTAGTTGCTTCTAATTATAAACTTCAAACATGAAAAAAGTTGTAAATATAAACGAAACCCAGTTGCCGTTCGGTAGTCTGGAACTTTCAAACACATGCATCGCATGTATTCGGGTGCAACTAACTTCCGATATTTTATTTATTTTCGCAAAGGAGTTTAACGACTGCAATTTGTAAATATTTTCAATTCTGCAGAACCATGAAGTACACTCTGGCCTTATTTGTCATCCTGGGCCTACTGGCTCTAGACGCCTCTGCTGCAAGAGGCAAAAAAGTTCGTCGCATCAAACCCAAACCCAAGCCGACTGACGCTGTCGTCATCGAGCAAGATCTTCCAGCGAACGCGGAAGACCCTACAAGCGCGAACGAGGTGGAAGACGATGTGGTAAAGATGATGGAGAAGGACGAAGAATACGAGAAGCAGCAAGAGTTGGAGCGCGAGAACGAGCGCGCACGAGAAGCGCTGCCTTCGAATCCGGAATTATTCAACCTGGTGCAATTACCAGGTAAGAAGTTCGACAGCATCGCTATTTAGCCCCGTAATATACGAGGTAAACATTTGGGGTTTTGTTTGTAGATGTTTGCGCCAACGTACATTGCGGCGCAGGTCGCGTATGCGTTCCCAACGAGCAGAATGTCGCCGAGTGTGTGTGCATTCCCGAATGCCCAGTTGAAACAGAATCAAGACGCAAAGTATGCTCAAGCCACAACGAAACTTGGCCATCCGACTGCGCTGTCTACCAGCAGCGTTGCTGGTGCGACAAAGGGGACGAGCGTTGCAAGGGAGAAGATTACAAACATGTACATATCGAATACTACGGAGAATGCCGCGAAATGCCCGAATGCTCTGAGAATGAAATGGCTGATTTCCCGCGCAGAATGCGTGACTGGCTTTTCAACATCATGCGTGATCTTGCCGATCGCGATGAATTACCTGCGTATTACAAGAAACTTGAAGTCGAGGCTGAGACCAATATGACTAGACGATGGGCCAACGCCGCTGTCTGGAAGTGGTGCGACTTAGATGGTCACCCCCACGACAGGTACTTAGGTTTGAAACAAAACTTTGCTTAACCGTATTAATCCTTTGTTTGTATTGTTTAGATCTGTTTCTCGACATGAACTCTTCCCCATTCGTGCGCCCCTAATGTCCCTGGAGCACTGTATCGCTCCCTTCTTGAACAGTTGCGATTCTGATGATAATCATCGCATATCATTGAAAGAATGGGCCAAGTGCTTACAGATCGACGAGGAAGACATCGATGAGAAATGCGAAGATATTGAAGATAAACCCATTGAATAAAAAGTTTCTTATGTACTTTGTTTTAACTTTACTTAGTCAATTACTTAGCTTTACTAGCTGATATATCTTGCAATTACAAGGGGCTGATACGGTGCCATATAATGCTTCAACAAGCAACATCTATTGTGTTCAATAAACATTTGTCAATATTGATATAAGTGTAAAATATATTAATTTTTTTTAAATAAATTCATACTAATTTTCAACCAATTTAAGTAGTTTTCCTTTCAATTTGGTGTTTTTTGGTGTAAATTTGAAAGCCGCCAGCTAAACGCCAGTGGTACGATTTAAAAATACAACAAAGTGGGAACTTGCTGACTTCGAGCGGTTAAAAATTTCCCTCCAAACATAATCAGATGCACCAGAACCAACGAACACAGCCAAGAATCGATAACGGCCATATTGGCGTCATTTAGAAATTTTAGCTCCCGATTCGCTGCCACAGCCCACGTGAGCGTTTCTAGACGCTCTGATTTGCCAGGTTGGCAGTTTGGCGCGCTGTAAGCGTCTACTGTTGAATGTGTTGCGTACTCTATTGTAGGTGTTCGATCAAGTAACAAGCAGGCGTCTCGTGATAGAAAAATGGTGAGTTTCCTGAGAAATAAAACGCGTACACGCTTGGAAATAACACCAGTGCAAAGCAGATGGAATTCCGCATCGATTGATATAAAAATTATATCGTGCCCATCAGTATAATCAGAGTAAACTCATAATCTTAAAAACGCTACTTTTTCCAGGCTGGCGGTAAAGCAGGCAAGGATTCGGGCAAAGCAAAGGCCAAAGCAGTGTCACGTTCAGCTCGTGCTGGATTGCAGGTATGTGACAATTGATATCAGTGCCTACTCAGATTTAAACATCGACAGTTTTTGTTGATTATAAGAATTTTAATGAAAAGTGACGCTTCCACTACAAGTGCAGCGGAAGCCCTAGTGAGGTTAGGCGGAGAAGTAATTGTTATTGTGTTTGGTTTAGTTCCCAGTTGGTAGGATACACAGGCATTTAAAGAATCGTACGACAAGCCATGGGCGTGTAGGAGCCACCGCCGCCGTTTATTCTGCCGCTATTTTGGAATATCTCACTGCCGAAGTAAGTTGATAAAAGTCATGGTTATGTTTACTTTTTAAGCGATATCCGTATATTGCCCTCTTGTGTTCCGCAGTATGACTAACCGTTGAAATGTTTTAGGTTCTCGAATTGGCTGGCAATGCATCGAAGGATTTAAAAGTAAAACGTATCACCCCTCGGCATTTGCAACTCGCCATTCGTGGTGACGAAGAATTGGACAGCTTAATCAAAGCGACCATTGCTGGCGGCGGTGTTATTCCTCACATTCACAAATCGCTCATCGGCAAGAAGGGCGGCACACATTCGCAGCCCGTCTAGAGTTAGCATGCAAAGCCCAATCGCACATAAATAGATAATAAGACGTGTACAAAATTTACATTAATTAGATAGCCGTTAGGAATCTGATTGATAATTACCGCTCATAAATCAACCTGCGCATGGTACAGCATATTTAAATTACGGGATTGTCGTGACAAACTGTTTCTGGCAGAGATATTTTCATCTTAAGACTTATATGTAGCTTAAAAATTATAAAGTATAAATAATATGTAAACTTTAAGTGGTGAACTTAGTATAAAACGTATCATAAACACGTAGGCTTAATTTAACGAGATCGATCGGAGGTGTAAGTGATGTTTGTTTAAATGCGTATTTGTAATACATACTACAATTGTTCAGTTCATAAATGTGCCTTGATATAATAGTAAAGAACCATCAATTCATCTGACAATTGGTTCGGCGAAAAGAAGATTTTAAAAACACATTTATTTTAGAATAGATTGATTTTCACTCTAGTTTTAAACGATTATTTAAACTTTGTTTTATCTCAATTTTTGTTTGATGTATGTTCATTAAAATCAATATGTACACTAATAAATCATTTTTCAATAAACTTCTTTTATATGTGTACTCCTATAAGCAAAACTGCAAAAGTTACTACCCATTGGTTTTCGTATTTGAACTTTGTTTAAGTTAAGATACTTGCGCATGAAAACTGCATTAAATTCAAATTATTGTTTATAAACTCATCATTCTTAACTTAAAATCTACACTCGTGCTGATACAGGATGACGAGCCGTGAGGGGGCGATAACGGTTGCCAGTCTGTGGGTCTGCTATGGCATCTCAAGCGGCCATAACAGGGCACCCATACGGGTTTATCACGTGGGGATATACATATATAGTTATATATAACAACGGTTCATAGGGAATGATTCCGTAATAATTCACTATGAGGGGCGCATAAATAGTGATATTGTGTAACAAGCGATACTTTTTAACCACCATTCAACCACAATCAACCTACTGTTGGATTCCTGTTAAAACGTATGTGTGGCCTCTCAATGTTAGGCGGCGCCACCAAAGATACAGCAGTAAGCGCGTACAAATTCAAAAGTTGCTCAAAGTTTCCTCGTTCAGCCTTATTTTATGGCATCCTTCTCTTTAACGCTTGCACTAGATATCGTAATTCCAGCAATATATGATGAATAATTAATATATTCATGTTCAATATGTTTGTGATTAAACATAGACTGACTGCAAATATGTACATTTACCGAAGTAAGTTGATAAAAGTCACACCGGTTGAAAACCCGTCAAAATATAAACAAAGAGGTTTGAAAGACGTGGACGCATGACTAACCTTATGAACCATGGGTATTACATCGATGTAGGTTAGCACATCCTTGTGGTCCTTTGCTCATATCTGGTAATCCACATGTTTGGGCACAAAACACACAACACACACTGTATTGTTTTCATAGTTCACTCTACGAAACAAACATTTACAACCTCTCGTAATACAACAGCTGATTGTGACCGACCACGCAGTACACTTTAAAATCTAATGCCACACTTTAAGAAAGCTACAATAGCAACAATAATAAGAAAAGGGGTACAAGCAATCATGAATTTCAGGCTAACCATTCACTAAACATGCCATTAATTATAACAAATGCATGCATTGAAAATTCTAGTAGAGATTTTTATAATACGTGCAAATGAAGAGTGTGAGCATCAGATTCTTAAGTGTTGTTACTTAATTGCTATAAACACCACTACAGATGCAGTTTCCCAACGGTAAATCCTGTAAGCAATGCTTGCTACGACCGTAAACACTCACGAATATTCTCTCATAGTCCGGTGGTAACCTACAAATAAAAGTAACAAAATGTTAACATGGTTATAAGTTTATTTACATTTAGTTGGCAATAAACGCCATCTCGCCAATTGACGCCAATGCTACCACCCTAACTCGCGCCAAGACTTTCTACCTAGAGAGGTTAGATCTGATTGTGCTTTTTTAGAATTGGCAATTATCTTATAAAAAAATCGCTTGCAATCAAATTTTTTGATTTATGTTTACTCCCTAGTCTACTGATAACAACGGAATAACTTTCTACTTACTTCCGTTCGATTTACTGCAGAAAATCACAAATTAACCGCAGCTCTTAACTAACGCGTCCCGAACAGTTACCAACTGATACCGCCAACGTCAGAGCTTTCTCCTATTATTCTAATAAGAACGAGAGAGAAAGAGCTAATGTCTGAGTTGGCGGCATAGGCGCGCGCATCCCTCTTTTATAATATTGTATGACATGATATTTTAGAGACATTTTCTATAAAACTATTTAAAGTTTGTTATATTTCATGTTTGGTACAGATATTCTAACGTATTATATATCAAAACAAAGTTCTCTTAAATCGGCATGGCATGGTACGCGTCTGAACTCTTAGTTTACTTC
>NBZA01000036.1:61377-73020 GCA_003054995.1 Aleochara bilineata
AACCAGATCCAAACGATACAATCCAATAAGATTACTGTGTACTTTAAAAGTTTCATGGTTCCAGGTATAGTTATTCCAAGCAAAAGTGGAAAGAAACAACATCTTTTAGCACTTTCCAATATGATTCTTATTTTACGTTCTTCGTTAAGAATTAATTGTACATAGTTCTGAAATACATAAAATACAAATCAGCACACTTTGATAAACTTTTATAGTTGTACTTTATAGTTGTATATTATACCTTAACAGATATAAAAGGCAAGTTCCAAACCATGCATACTCTTATGAATTCTGTAGTTTTAATACAATAGTTGTCTCAATATAGATCTAAAACAAATAAGATATGTACGCTTTAGCAAAGATTTATATTAGCAGGTCAACTTTTGTGTTAAAATATCCAGGAAGACATAAGTTAGAATTAGCTTACCAATTGAATGCACTGTTTTAATGTAGATAATACTAGTTGTTTTTCTTGTAAATATAATGCTGATTGTTGAAAATTAAGCAGAATGTATCTTCTTGCTATTCCAAGTGTGGCAGTTATCACTTATTGATTTGCTTTAATTGAACAATGCAAATTTAGCTTTTGGGAATGAATAAGAGTTAAGAACGTGCTTACTTGCCGACTTAATGCACATTGAAGCGATTAAGGTTGGACGCTTTACGCTACACCAGTGCAAGGAGATTTTTTTGCTTATTTTTCATACAGCCAGACGTAAACACCAGTAAGCATACTCCTTGTACGAAGGAGTATGCTTTCGCGTTATATTCAACGTACTCAAAGTAACTTTCGTTTTGAAGTGTTTTGGAGCACTTGCAGATACCTCATATTACGAAAATCTTATTGTCTTGTATGTCAATGATATTTATACTAAGGAAAGTTTAAACCACGCAAATTTAAGTTGACTCATAGTTGCAAGCACCTAGGTCCTAGGATGAGGAGATGCATACGAATACAATACGCTCAACTCTGTAACTTAACCATGCATATGTAGAGCGATGAGTGAAGACGTTTTTACGTGAAAAAGTGAAAGTAAATTTGAATAAATATTGATTTATTCCTGTTTCATGTTTCTGCTAGGTATTTTCCGTTAGTAATAATATAATGAATCAGTACAATTACAAATAGGTCAAATGTGCATACATATGTTAATGGAAGCCTACGCAGTCTTCGAACTTTATAGACTCGGTAGTTAAATTGAATTACAAGCATGATTAATATAGGCCTAAAAACGAAAAAGAAACAGCTCAATCAAGAAGACTGGTAATTAGCGTATGTAACTACTATGTGCGCTACAAGCGTTAAAACTTAGGACTCTGTGAAACTTTAACAAAAGAAACAAATTTTAGGAAAGGTATTCTAAGACTATTCATTAAATTAGATTAAGGACTACATGCTAAAATTTTTCCACAAATTTGGTTTGTTCTGTTTTAAACTTTATTCTAAAATATTTGCTTGAGTTGTCTTATTAAATGATTAAAGGAATAACGGCAAAATGGTGTATTAAGTCCTTGATTTTGTATCAAGTTCTAGATTTTGCACAACACTTTGTTAGTATTCTTATTGACTGTAGGAAAGCATAATAAAGTATAATCTTATTTGAAAGAGCAAGAAGCCCTACTAGAATCCCTGCACACGTCAACGAAGTTGACTGAAAAAGTTACACAGTCGTGATGCGTTGTAGAACGGTGAAGCACAAATTAAGTTTGAGCAGTTAAGAATGATTACATCAGTGCGTACTACGTATTCTTAATGACTAAACTTGGTTGATTCTGTATCTGTGACTGCAGTTGATTGTGTTTTGTGGTAAATACCTCTAAGAAACTTATAAACAATTTAAGAAAATTATTAATATGGTAAGTAGGTAATACATTAAATTTAAAGCAAAAATACAAACAGGTGAATTACTTCTAGGAATTAATTACTATAATGAAATTTGGATATATAATTGTTATTGTGACAATTTTATTAATGATCTGGACATCCGCGTATGCTAAAGAAGTGGACGACGTACGATACCCACCCTGTTATTTCAACCCTTTGTGTAGTTGTTCGAAAGCGATACCCGATCTTGGCATCGTGCGATGTAAAAATATTCCACTGCCTTCGATTCCACAAACAATAAACACGTCCAAAGTTTTCATGTTGCATCTAGAAAACAACGGCTTGCGTTATTTTGAGCCTTTTTTCCTGCAAAGCACAGGGTTGTATAAGCTGACGGTGAAACGTAATCCTTTGGCGTCCATACCAGACGAAGCCTTTCTCGGCTTAGAGCGGTCCTTGTGGGAGTTGGAGTTAAGCCACAATCAATTGACAAAAGTGCCAAATCGCGCGTTGCGATATTTACAAAAATTACGTGTCTTGGATTTGACCAGTAAGTGTCATATCTTAATACCTCTTTTTAAAATTTAGATTATGTTTTGCATTGCTGAAACTCGTAGATAATGATATCGGAGAAATATCCCCGGATAATTGGCGAGGACTTGAAAATTCTTTGGAAGTGTTGATATTGGCTGACAATTCAATCAATCAACTACCAATTGATGCCTTCGGAGGCTTGCCATTACTTGAGACGATTGACTTGCGCGGCAATAACTTGCGCAAAATTGACCCTGCCGTCTTCAGAGATGGCATGGCTAAATTGGCCAACTTATTACTTGGTGATAACCAATTAACAGCCATACCGTATCAAGCCATTCAAATTCTCAAAGCGTTGAAGACGTTGGACTTGTCTCAGAATGAAATCAATAAGATGCAGCCTGAAATAATCGCCGATGCGCCAAACCAACAATTTAATTTTATGCTGTCTATGGATGTTTTGCGTTTAGATTACAATCAAATTCAAATACTTCCTCCTGGGTCTTTCCAGTACTTTGACGTTCTCAATAAAACATACCTAGATGGTAATCCAATTGAGGAAGTCGAAGAAAACGCTTTCCGGCAGGCAAAAATACGAGAATTGTATTTGCGCTCTTGTGGTTTGAGTGAAATATCACCGATGGCATTCGACGGGTTAGAAAACTACCTTCAAGTGCTTGATCTTTCCGGGAATAACATAACAACAATGTCTCATGAGATTTTTCATCGTTTAAACAACATACGCACGTTGAGTATTGGAGGCAATCTATTTCAGAATTACAATCCAATTGAATTATTTAATGGGTTTCAATACACTTTGTATAAACTGGATGTTTCTGGTTTACAAAATAGTGCAACAAACATTCAAGACTTAAGACGGTTGCGAAATTTAAGATTCTTAACCATGGGAAAGTTACCTAGGACTAGCCTTAGCCCCGAAGATTTTATGGACTTTGGAATGGACCTTGAAGAATTAGAAATTAACTACGCAGGACTGCAAACGATAAAGAATAACGCATTTCAATTTGTCCATGGGATAAAGTTATTGGATTTAAATGAAAATAGCATATCTTCAATCGAAAATGATGCATTTACAGATGTATAGTTTAAATTAATTTAGATAAGTAATTAGAAGTTAATTTAATTTTAATTTTAGATTGGACATTCTTTGGTTGTTTTGAAAATGTCTCATTCATTTTCTCATTCTATGAGTATAGTACCATCAGAATGCTTCAGACCTTTACAAAATCTGGAAGAACTTGATATGAGCAACAACAGAATTAAAACAATGCCTGATACAAGCTTCCATTTTTTGAAGAAACTGAAGAGATTGGAACTTCAAGATAACTTAATTGATGACGTGCATAAAGGAACGTTTCAAGGAGACATACATTCAGGCCTGGAGTATATTTACTTATCCTTTAATTACATTAGGTCTTTGCAACAACACACGTTTGTGGACTTGGCCGCTTTGGAGCAATTACACTTGGACGACAATGCTATTCAAAATATAGAACGACGTGCTTTTATGAATTTAGAAAACTTGAAACGATTGAACTTGAAAGGCAATAAAATCAACACAATTTCATATGAAGCTTTTCAAAATCTTCCTGAATTAGAAGATCTTGATTTGTCTTACAATGAATTGATAAACTTTGAGTTTACCATGTTTGACCAAGTTGGAACTTTGGCAATGTTCAGTGTGAATGTCAGCCACAATCGCATATCAGACTTGATTATTTCAAATTCTGGTAGCAGCTTTGAAGGAAGTGTTGGTAAGAGTTATTGTTACATTTCATTATTAATAATAAGATTGTAATAGTTGAATTCTTTCAAATTCACTGTATAGGTTCAGGAGGAACCCATTCAAATATAAAGATACTTGATATGTCTTATAATAACATCACAGTAATCGGGAAGAATTATTTCAAGCCAGCTATGTTATCGTTGACACATTTATACCTAAGTCATAATACATTATACAACGCGACAAAGGAGATTTTTGGCAATTTACCGCATTTGCAGTATTTGGACATAAGTCACAATCGACTATTTGAAGTTGACTTTGATGCCTTCCGAAACACAAAACGTCTTCAAGTAATTAATGTTGTTCAGTAGTTTGTAGTACTTTTGATTATGTAAACTGTTTTAGGTTTTGTATTTATCCCATAATTTTGTGCCAGAAGTGCCCAACGATCTCTTCAAGTTCCTGCTGAATCTGAGAGTTCTTGATTTCTCACATAATAGATTTCGATTCCTTCCGGATGCATTGTTTAAGGATGAAGGCCTGGAATGGTTGGACTTATCTCATAATCAAATAAATCGCATCCCATTTACGAGCATGACTCCGCAAGCAGCGTCCACTGTTGGAGATATTGACTTATCTTGGAATAGCATTTCATCAATTGCAGCCGGAGAAATGTTCATCCATTTCAAAGTGAGTGATCCTAAAATTAGAGCGCAATGAAGTTTAATTGTACGACTTTGTGCCTTAGAAACTGGCACGCTTAGATTTGTCATACAACAGATTAGTTCAAATTGAAACTGGGGCCTTCAGTAGGCTGCCAAGATTATCAAGTCTGGACATGAGTCATAACGGGCAATTAGTACTAGAACGTAATGGGAAAAGCTTCGAAGGCATTGCTGATACTCTACTTGAACTTGGACTGGATAATGTTTCACTTACTTATGTATGATTTTTCAAGTAGGTTTGCTTACTTTCTGAATTATTCGATATGTATATGTTATAGGTTCCAATGCTTCCGTTGCCTCATTTATTGACACTTTCCTTGGCGTACAATTCTCTTCCGACGGTCCCACCGGAAATGGCAACTAACATGAGCAGTCTACGAAGTTTAAACCTGGATTATAACGATCTAACTGCAGTTCCAGTTGTCACCCATTCGCTGACAAACTTACGTCGGTTATCACTTGCTGGTAATCCAATAACTTCACTCACTAATACATCCCTTTTGGGTGTTGCGGAGCATCTAGAAGAATTGGATATAAGTGGATTTGATTTAAATATCTTTGAAGTAATACTGACACTTATAACTTACTTACTGTATGTCTTATTTTCATTTCGTTTATCTCTTTCAAGAATGGGGTCCTATGTAAAATGTACGCATTAAGAACATTGGTTTTAAGTGCATACAAAAACGTAAAAAACTTTAATATTCCACGAATATTAAACCATGTTTCTGGACTGCGTAATCTAGAAATTGAAGTTGATTATGACACAAACCTCGAGAAGGAAATGAATGGCTATTTGCCACCAAAGTTAAGAAATGTTACTTTCACTGGTAAAGGTTTACATAGTTTTGATCCGGATATTTTAAACGTAAGTTGTTTAGATGGAATGAGAAACAAAGATTCAATTTTCAAATCCAATATTTTCCAGGGAGTTCGAAGCCCCACATTGCATTTTGCTTTGAGAAATACCAGCGTGACCAAAGTACAAGTCGATATCTTTCAGAATATGCCACGAGTACGTAATATTTCTGTAGAGTTGAGAGATAATTTGCAGTTGCAACACTTTGAAAATCCATCAAGTGGTAGCAGGCCAAACCAACCAAGAAGGTCCTTTTTAAAGGACATTTTCTTAGAAGAAAATAAATTAACTTGCGACTGCCAACTAGGGTAAGAATTTAATAATTATTAATTAACTAAAACTTATCAAATAATTTGTGTATCTTTAGATGGATCGAAGTATGGCAAAGAAAACGACGTCAATATTTATGCACACGTAATCCCAGCAGATTATCATCCTTCAATCACTACGACTATTATTGTCGGCATATTAACGATGATCTGAGGACACAGCCATGCACGAATAAAAACAACGCAAGTATTATCGAAATTATGAAAACCGATATCGAATGCGGCTGGAGTGCTGCTTCAAAATCATCTGCGCCGCTGATAATTCTTATCTTGCTGAGTGGATATCTTATATTCGGCTAGAACTTAAGAAGTGTGCTAAATACTAATTATATATAATTATATCACCACTTCTAACTCTCCATCAACCCCATTAATTCGATGATCATTAATTATTATTATTTATTTATAATACATCAATATATTATGCATATCCCTGAGCAACTCTACTTGATTTAAGTCAGCTTAATATTATATTTAAGTATGTATACGTTATTCAAATCAACTATAGATTAAGTGAAAAATCATTAGATATAAATGCCTAATATATTATACGATTGTATCTGAAATTAAGAATATTGTAGTCTATTTACAAATGTACATTATTTAAATGTGCAGCAACAAATTCATTAATTTGCAAAGTTTCCGTTCAGTAATTTAAGATAACAATACAATGATGAGCATAAATAATACAAAACGTTCATGTTAGTCGCCTATCTCATAAGTAAGTCTTCTAATTATCTTTAAATGCGCATACGTTTAGAGTTAAATAATATAATAGTACATACTCTAAGATTAAGTAGCACACTTTTTTAGGAATTTTCAGTTGCGTCATCTATAATATTAATTTCTTTGGCGATTGTTACTTCACTAACTTGAAGCACTCTATGGTTTACTTGTATGTTTGACTTACAATTAAAAATATGCGTATTATAAGTTATTTATTCACTAATTTTCGCGTTGATTATTTCATGTCAATTCGATTCGCGACTGTTCTCGCTACTGCCGGGCATCGCGTCGTTCTGTGGCGAATTGGTGCTGCCTGTTGTGAGCCCCTCGTTAGCTGGTATGAGACCTTCTTTCATGCGCTTTTTCTGCTTCATCCGTCGGTTCTGGAACCAGATCTTCACCTGCGTCTCATTCAGATGCAACGTCTGCGCGATTTCAATCCGACGGGCGCGGGTCAAATACTTGTTGAAGTGGAACTCTTTCTCCAATTCTGTGAGTTGCTTATTGGTGAAGTTCGTTCGGCCGGTGTTTAAACAATTCAAGCCCAGCATGCTGTTCCCTAGATTGGAGTTGTTCAGGCAGGAAGGACGCGATGCCGGGTTCATCGAGTCCAAGACGGGAGTGACTCCAATATTGGGCACGTTCGGGTTGTAGTCTAAATTTGTTGATGGTACTTTGGGACCTAGAACAACACAAGTAATTCGTATAAGTTTGCTGAGTTGACGTGCAACATCTGTCCACCACTGTCCGAGTAGATTACGATTGACCAGTGTAATATTACGCTAGGTCAACCCTTTCCCTCGTCGCTAAAACCTTAATAAACACTAATAAGTAAATCTTGCTGTAACAAAGGGTTGCAATTCCTGTCAACCATCCGTTGCATTCAGTTGCAATTTTCTCATAAGCGACACAATTGCTGAAACGTATTGCGACTTTTCTTCTTCTGATTAAGGATTTAAAGAAGACAGATTAGTTCCTAAATTTGCTAAATTAGCTGGCATGTGATATCATTCGGAAGGACCCCAAATAGAAATTGGATTGTATTTCGACTTCTATCTTATAGTAATTCGTCTTTGTCTTATATCGAGTCTCATTGTCAGAGAAATGTGTTTAATGCTTATACAAGTTTTAATTGCTAATTAATTTCCTCGTTGAATTTCTCCCCAGTGAAAGTGTACGCAACATTAAGTGTGTAATATGCGAACGACTGAAACATCTAGACGTAAAAAAGATTTTATCATATTTGACATGGAACGAGCTGACACTTGCGACTGTTTCCGGTTGAACCTTATCCGCCGAACTCAACTATGCATGCAAGATGGGTATACCTCTGCTCAGTTCTTTTTCTACCCGAGGAAAAATCGTGTGCAACGTCATCCAATTGTACGCCAGGTACAGTGCATATATAAAATTACATGCATATTGCATTTAGATAACGAGTAACTTTGAACCTTTAAATCTAAGCAAGTACGTAAAATAGAAAATTGCATTAAACAGTTAAAAATAGAACCAATAATAATGTAAAATAAATCCATCATTGTTACCTAAATAATATTCTAATACGTTTACCTTCCATAACATCAAAAATAAATAAAGACTTCATCTTTCCTTTCGCCTGGCGTTGCCTCTTGAAGTGAATTTGATTATGCATGTTGAAATTGATGTTAATACTGATGTGGAAGCCGTGTATGCCTTGGCATTGATGCCCGGATGATTACAATATTATGCGTTTGGAGCGTGCAAAGCCAAATCCGAGATAAAAGCGTAAAAACTTGATGGAGGAACAAGACCAGCACCAGTGGCAGCAGGAAAATGCTGAAAGGACGCAGGATAAAGATGGAATATTGTAGTGGTATGAAATTACCAGTGCGTGCTTTGTTGGTGGCGCGTGAATGCAGATGGTGTTGAGGCTGTCTAACCAGTCAGGATTGATCACTTTGGGGGCTCTCTCGATGGAAGCTGTGAAGTTGCGACCAATAGCCCAAAGCACGCACCCATTGTGCGCCGGAAGAATACACGTTTCCAAGAAGTTCCCCGAAATATTAACTTATTTTTTGATGGAAATTGAAATAATAATAACGCTGTGCGTGCACACGAATGGATAAAATGATGTGATAATATAATTACTGTGACAGCTACTTGGAGTTGTTATATTCACGTGCAATAAAAACGCATTTTCATGTCGCTTGCACCGATGTTACGTCTCACTGGCTCGCTGATATGGCAAAATGATAGACGCGTGTACGTATCTCTCGTATATTTTTATTCATAATCATTGTGCATGAATCGAATTTCATGTTTGCGTATATGAATTTTAATCATATGACACTGGCGCTTATTAATATTATAGAATTGATTCTAAGTCCATCTTTCCATACGTGAAGTATACCAAGAGTTTATAAAACTTTAAACAAATTTTTAATCAAGTACTCTTATAATTCAATTAAGTTGATCACTTTGTATGAAAACTTGTGCTTGCGTTTGGCGTTTTGCGTTCTGAAAAGTGCACGCAATTCGATTACACGTCATGATACGCATTGTGGGGCCACAGCTGGTTGCGCCACATTCAAGACTCAAAAAGCCTAATAAATATGCTCCTAGACCACAGTTTCAGTAAATTCTGCGCTTACCTGCAAACAATTTGCCTAAACCATGAGCAAAATATGACTAAAAACTTTTGATTTAATTTGTAGGAGATCTCATTGTCAATTAATTGAGAGTATCAGGTCTGAGTGAGTGTGTATATGAAGTTTGTCCACGTTGGAGCTGAGCCGTCGCGGTAATTGTGCAACGGGATGAAGGTGTGAGTCTGGGGAGACATTCATTAATCTGTTGTGACAGCGCGGTGTTAACTACACGCTACGCCGGTAATTATAGATGACGTACACCGAAAACGGAGCGACATGACGTTGATCTTGTCGTCGCAGTGCACACATTCGCCCAAGGATCTTGAACACAGAACTGCCCTGCACTGCTCTGCAATGCAGTTGCTGGTGATCCATATAAAACATGCCATGCTATATAAGCATTGTCACAGGCACACTGAGTAAATTGATATTGAAAATAAAATAAAAGAAAGCTATTGGTATAACGAGGGAGATTGAGAAAGAGGGACAACCACGCGTCTTCGAGATATTGATGTATTAATAAGAAAGATGGTGTGCCCATGGTCACTGGCGTACTTAATTGAATGAAAATATTATACAAACGAAGGCAAATGTGTGCGTTGTGGACAGGAAAGAGTGTGACGGCAAAAACGAGTTAAGTTGAGTGTGGTGGGTTTTGTTTTAAGTCAATTAAATTGGATATCGATACCTGCCCGGCTCTTGCCTTCGCTTGGCATCAGCTTGTTATGGATTCAGGTTTCAGCCAAGATAAAAATATGACAGAGATGATATAGGTGTTCATCAGGAATACTGACGACAGTATTATTAAAGAATAAATAAGTTGATGAAACGTACAACTGCAGAAATAATTACTACTTTTATACGCAAAACTTGTTAATATTTGGAGTTTAATTTCCTGTGACTATTGTCCGGAAAATATAATAAGCTGTCTGCAATTCAACAGCTGAAGAAAATTCATAATATGTATTATGGAAATCACAAGAAGAGAAAAACACACACAAGGAAATCCTGAATGTTTTATTCTTGGCAAAGTCCAAGCGTCAAATTGAAAGCCGAGGGCTTTATGGAAACCCATACGGGCTAATAGCTCGAATTGGAAATGGAATTGGATTTGAAATTAAGTACGCACGTCATACCAAATGCAATGCAAGGCCAAACGCGGGCGGCAAACGTGAATGGGTATTAGAATAGAAATTGGATGGCGAGCCGTATGGAAACGTCCGAAATGCGAGATCCACGCGAACTGATTACGCGCGGAGTTTCCTACAGCTTGGGAAAGCGAAGTCATCGGGTCCGGTTATGGTGTGCAGAGTAAAGCAGAGCAGAGCAGTGTGTTTTGTTTTTTGTGCTGTCGAATGTACTAAAAGCCTTCCTGGCGTTTGCTGATTAGAGCGACGGCTGAGGGCTCCACGCCGATGCCGACGGGCAGTGATTGGAACCACACTCGGCTGCAGTACCTTAGCTTGGCTTGGGTTTAATCTAACATTTAAAATGGAAATCGTTTTAACCGAGCTGGGAGCACCTCGAGTGGTGGGTTTGCATTGAGGATTATATTGTATCAGTATTGACACATCGCATCGGCTGCGGGGCAGATCAGTTCATTCAGGGCTGACTCAATTCGGGCTCAATTGCGTATGTTTGCGCTTTCAAACAATGGTAAACAATTTTACAGTCAATCGACCCTCGCGGTCGTCTATGTTGACTCGACGGCCTGCTGGAAGCGAGAAGTTTGAAAACTTGGCCAAAAACGCATTACGCAAGCCGCCCCTACAGTCAACAAGTCACTTCACTTGATATTAGCTTTATACTTGGTGTTTCTCAATCTATCTTCACTTAAAATCTGGCCCAATAACTTAATAATATGTGTATATAAAATAAAAGATAATTACCTACTTCTTAATAGGTTATTCAACAAATAGTGTACATTTTTTTGCGTGGCAACATTCATACTTATAACTTGAGGTTCAAGTTGACGATGAAATGTGATTTTGTGTGGAAATTTGTTGACTTTAGGATCAGCTGTGTTTGTCTTTTTGTCGTTGGGTTAGTGGTGGATCCTCCAAGATATAGAATTGCGTCATAAGTATTATATTTATATAGACCCACAGACAAAGTATTAAAAATTAATGAATTCAAAATCATACCAGCAAGTTAATAATTAACGTAGAACTTAAAGTTTTGAAGTGCTTACTATAAGTGTTGTTAACTTTAAAATGTTATAAATATAAGGACCACTCAACAATAAAACAAATATTGATCCAAAAGTCTATA
>NBZA01000036.1:75202-87081 GCA_003054995.1 Aleochara bilineata
CACCGGGCTCCGGGATGGCATTGGGCATTTCAAAAGTTCCTCCAATCCGGAGCGAGCGGGACGCGTCCTGGATGACAGGATGCTGTGACGAGAGGGACTGCCCAAGTATCCTACGTCTTGAATCCATTTCCTCTCGTGTTCAACGCACAAATTTACAATGTTTACCTTAAAATCACATAGATATGACCTGGGCAACTTGTAATTCGTCATCAAGGTTCAAGTAGCATGGTCATGTTCAAAAACCACGTAAATGTTATCAGGTACTTGCTCATTATCCTTATCACCCTCTCATCTAGAGTGGGTATAGTTTCCTACACAAGACCTTTAGAAAAAATCAATGATATTATGTCAATCTTGCGTTACCAACGTGTGTACACGTAGGTATGTGGTGCAGTTTCTTATTAAACTGAAGAACATTTCCTGTCTATAACTGATGTCAAGTTTTTTCTTAGCTTTAGAAATATGTACTAAAAAGAAGAACAAAAAGTAAAGTGTCTTCCATATTTTGAAATTGTGATGTCAAAGAAGAAGACATTGGAATGGAAGAATGGTTGTAACGTTAGAGTAAAGTTGTACGCCTGTCAAAAAGAGTTGCTGGTGTCTGCAATAGTGAGGAGGGCCTTTTCGTCTGATGCCCCCATGGGGCTCGCCTCTACTTCTCTCTACAAGTTGTCTTGAAGGGTTCGCTCCGAAGACGCTGTTCGCCTGCATGCAAGCAAATGTAAAGTAAATTTAACGAATTGGAACGCGCAACAAGCGATGCTGTGTTGTGCTCTTCGCTCACCAATTAAACTCGTTGTTTCAATTTGAAAACGTTGTAAGCACTTTTATTTTGAGCCTTGTTTAATTGCGTGCATAAAACATCGTTGTTAGACGTTGTTAGTGCGCCAGGCTTTGTGATAAACAGATAATATGGTAATAGAATTTCTTGTTAAATGCGCTAAGGATGGAAAAAACTTGACGCACTGTAATTCTTGCATATTAGCATGCTTGAATACTCAGCTTGTTTTTGCTTCAGGTCAGTGCGATAGGAACGAGGAACAAGTGAGAAATCTTAACGGTATGATGATTAATCGTCTTGAATTAATTTAATTATCACGATTGCGCCTGTTCCTCGCTGATTGCATCTGCAGTTGGAAGTCTAAAGTCTTGTAGCTCTCCTACTTGATATATTAATTTATAACTTAAGTCACCATCTACCTACCTACCTAAGCTAAATCTTAATCTTTTTAAATTGCCTTCGGAGGCATTCATAAGTATTTGACTTTAATGCACACAAGAGAGTTGTAACGGCTTAAACCTCAGCTTGTCCAAACACAGATCACATTTCAAAGAGATGACTTAAACAGAAGACGAGGATTCCTAAATGTTTGTGCAAACATTGCTTTATCAAGGTGTTTATCCACCCACATCTCTGAGTGCAGGCAGGTATTGTATATGAGCCTCTGAAGCATGCATTCTCTGATGAATTTTGCAGTTTTGCATGAAGACTCTAGTAGGTGTTCATTCAAATTACCTGAATGCGCATCAAAAGATGATTGACACTTTTGTGTCTGTTGACTGCATTTATATGAGTTTTTAAACGGAAGTTTTACACAATGATTCAGAAACGTGCTGTAGAAGTCGTGGATGTTTTATCAAAAGCTGATATTTGTCTAGGTATTTCACAAACTTCTGGAAAAATAAATAATAGAGGATGTAAACGAGAGTGATAACAGTGCTATGCAATCAATTTCGGATATACCAACGAGTATATCAATGGTAAATAATGCGTGCAAGTAGCTTAACTGGTCGCTGATAAAAAGACAATAAATATTGGCAATGTAGCTGAATATTAATAATACTTTCAATATTATTAAGGTGAATGTCTATCTCCAATATTTAGTTTACACTTGTTAATCAGTCATTACAACAGCGCACTTTACAATAATTAATTATATGTTGCAATGGAAATTTAATATCTATTAAACAAAAGAAACATGTAATTAGTACTAAAATTACTGTATTACTGTTAATTTAAGTACCAACTTGACGTTAATTTGAATAGATAAGAGATAACCTGCAGAGCTGACTGAAATTGAACCACAGACACGATACAATGAAGTGTAAATGAATTAAAAGAAGAAATAAAATTCTTGTAGAACATTTACGAGCATGTCGTTGAAGATAAATCAAAAACAAATTAATTTAGCCACGGTTCGGGTTAGACATAATCCTCGCTGATTTGCGGCGGATCGTACGTCACTATGTGGTGTAACCCGTTAAGCGCTAAATTAAAGCCCTTTTCATCGCATGACTGATGAACCAATCAAAATTACCATCATCAAGTCACTTCAATGAACAGCAAACATCAAATGCGAGTGAATGTTTATGTAACATTATAATATCACCAAAATAATGCTAAAATAGTAAGTATTTGTTTTGAGCAATTAGTGTTTAAAACAATAACAACAAATGACATTTTCAATAGTAACATGTTCAGCTGCGCTTTCACCCGCCGCTGGTGTGGAACAAAGCAGGGAACTGCAAGCCAACCATTGAAAATGCTAGGAGCAGAAGAAAAACGAAAAAAGCCTGCGCATGGTGGCACTCTGGATGGGATAACACTCTCTCTGCATTCACCAACACAGAGTGTTCCTTCCAGCTGGTATCCTCGTAATTGCCGTTTGGAAACAATTAGATGTTATTGCAACCACCTATATATGGTAGCGCTCAGCGAATGCTGGAAGCACGTTGAGCGTACTAATGGGCACTGACGGGAAGGTTGATGGATCACTGGGAACCCCTGAGTAAACAGCAACGTTTCCACTTTTATTCCATCCGTGGCGTATGTGTGCGCGCTGCACGTTGACGGCGAGATGGTGGTGACGCTACGGTACTGTGGCAGCACAGCCGCCATCCAGCAAATACAATACGAGTCAATTTCATTGTTGAAATAACATTATATATGGATATGTGCTAATTTCATTTATGAAATTGAAATTTTAATGCAAATATTAGCATTGCAGCTGGGTTTAACTAAATTAAGATACCTTTAGGTGTCTCGTTCGTGGTGTGTCCGAGAGACATGTAAGATGGTAAATGGTAACAATCCAATAAGCAAGCAACAACGATAATAATGGCCAGCGTCAGCACACGAACACATCACGAGGCGATTAATCATTTCGATCTTCGGACTGACAAGCACGACGAGTGAAGTTGAAGTCGGCACTAATTGAAAACTCAAGGAACTGCAGGAGCGCCTTCTTATTTCATTTCATTTCAGTTTTCGCGGCTTTTTTCTCACTGTATTGCGCCAATCAAAGATGCAAGGACGGATAAACTCACAGGCGATTGATTCGAGTTGAAGGCAAGTAGAAAGCTTGATGGAGTTGATAACAAGACAAGTGGTATTCGTGATCTTAACACGTCGTCTTGGAGGAATCTTAAAGACCTGACGGGTTGACACATTATACTTAAATTTCTTCCAGTAGGAGGCATCTAATGTCTTAATTTATGTGTTATTATCTGTGGTAATTTCCTTTGACCCTAAGAAAAATTCAATTTCTAGATTACAGAAGAAAATGCAAGCGGAACTTCTGGCAGGACTAAACCTCTTCCCAGGTTCTTCTGAGTATGGTTTGTTTCACCCGAACGAAGGTTTCTTGGAGTAGATTAGAAAGGAATGTGGTATATTGGTGTATAACTAGATGGGCCTTGACGTTCGCAACATGGTAGGGTCTGAAAGCGCGCGAGAGGCGCACGGGGGTGGCGCACGAGTAGCCAGCAGCTCTCTGACAACAGGATGATGGATCGGACTGCGTCGGGGCCAGCCGTGTACAGCACACAATGCCAATCGTACAGGACGCACACAAAATTACAGCAGCGACTTGTTTATTAGCACAAGGTATTCTTTCCTTGTGCCAGGCCACAACCTTAAAAGTTCTTGGCGGTTGTGTACCCGACCGACGGCGGCTGTAAATTCGACGCAAAGTCGTAATACTCTTAACAGTAACACTCGACTGCCACTCAATACCTATATAGACATTACATTTTTGTAGCAGCCATGCCAAGGAAATGAAAAACTTGAAGAAGTAAGACACACGTTTGGTAAAACTTTGAGGAACAATTACATGTCTTAAAAATTTCTTAAACATGTTTGGAAGCATTGAAAGAGAGGCTTCTGTATGAATAATGCAAGTGGTGTGAAAAGGACCAAGAAGGCGAAGATGTGAATGACTATAAAAGCATAAAAACGCACAACGCCGAATTGGCGACAACTGATCGACGGCGACATACATTTATCCACGCTGGAGGAAGAAAAGAGGGCGAAGCCACTCAGTCATTCGGCTGTCGAATGCTCAATAAGGACAATCTGCTTGAATGGAAAATGGAAATGTCCACTGAGCAGAAACTGTGAGGCTGACAGTTCCAAGACTCCTTATACAAGCGTTAACTAAGATGTTCAAAATAAAAATATTATTTTATAAAATTATTGTTATTCTACAACAATTTTTACATTGGAGAGTGCAGAAATATGATTAGAAACAGTCAAATTAGAATTCCTTTTAGCCAATCTGCCGCAAACATCAAAAAGGCAGCGTGCGAATATAAAAGAGGTGATACATCAAATAACAATAGCATTGATGATGGGCTTGCAATGCAAGGAATGCAAGCGCACTATGATAAAGGCTACCGTCTACCGTGTTCCGGAATATATTTACAGCTTTATTTATGCTCAATGAAAGCGCAGAGATCAAATGTATGTGCGAGGTTTGAAAGGACATATGCAGTGTACCAACAGTTAGCCAGGGTACCAAGGTAGGGTATTTGTGTGCTCAACGTGATCAATCTTGGCTTTATTGTTAAACGTGTGTTTTTTTTTTTGATAATACACGTTGGTTTTTATAGAATACTTAAAACCAAAGATTCATTTCAGTTTTTGATTATATTTTCAACAATATTTCAAGTTTTTCATTTGGTCTTCGATTTTTTCTGCTAAAGGATAATTATCCTGGAGAATTATGTTTAGTGCGACATCTAGAAGCACTTCTGAAGTTTAGTTAAAGTTCTGCAAAAGAAAGAAGCAAGCTGTGTCCTCCACCTAGTGGTTATTCAAGTTACTGCGTAAGCCCTTAAGGTTGGTCCCTTTGCCAGAAGAGGGTTCTGAAACAAGCTAATATAAATGCGACTCAGCCCTTTAGAAGCCCTACTAAGTTGTCTATAGTTTAAATAGTTCTAATCACTTCTATAACAATAATTATATATATAATTTGGTTTGTTAGAACTAATTCATAAGACTAAAATAATTCTAAGTTGATTAATAATATTCTGAAAGGAATTTAAAATTGATTTTCAAAGATATTAAGTTATAATTAAACAAATATTATCTGGAAGTTGCAAAAATAAATGACAAGTTAGAAGAAAGACATTCCAAGATGTAACTGACAGACAGGCATCAAGCAGAAGCACAAGCACAAGTATACGAGATCAGCGCCGAAAAAGCGGGATGACTCACTTAGCTGGCAGGGTAATTCATCAATGTCAGACACCTTATTTTCCAATATATATACCATACCATACTTTTGCTTTGGCCCCAAAAGTTCTGAGTGCACATTGCGCTCCTTCCCTGTTCCGCTTCCTGCTGAACATACATAACTATATGCAGAGCTTTCCCTCATCCACCTTCTCCTCCTGGCTATCCAATTTCATATTCATTCCGAGCGGCATATCTAATTGCTCTTTTAATACCCGAATTAAAACAATTATAACTTTGACTGGCGAATAATCGTCGCGCACTGACTGCTCTCCGAGGAATCGACTAAATATTCAAGTTTGTAATCGAAATAAGTACATACTTATTATTTTATATAATCGAATATTACAACAACGCAAATTCAATCGTTTATAATAATTATAATAAAATAATTAATTACAGAATAATAAACAATAATGTCAGTTATAATATGCATATGAATAAAAATAATTAACGTAATATATTCAAACTTAATTCAATGCGATCGAACGTAAATTATTGTACAATTTGTGACGATACTGATGGGATATTATTATATTACAAGTTTCACGTTCAATAATCAATAATAACAATTTTTATTATTATTGTTATTATTTATAGAATGAATGGAACTTATTTATTTATAATATCAATATTCTGGTTTAAATATATATAATACATTTAATAATTTCGTAAGATTCTTAAAGTTGTCTCTTCGCTTTCCTTTTCTTTGATGTTATTTGTTGCTTAAGTACAATATTTGCATCTTAAGTAAGTAGGTATCTCGTACGTTTCGATATAGAAATTATTTATTTATAATATGTATATAGACGAACTTAATTAACTATGTACATTCAACAACAAATATGCAATTATTTATAGGTCATAATTAATGAATTAATTAATTAATTAATTGATTAGCACTTTAAGTGATGTACGTAGGTGTGTGTTCATGTGAGAGAGTGGAGTGTGTGACGTAGTTGGTGATAATAGCAATAAAGTGTTGGTTTTCTTTGAATACGTTTCGTGTTGTTAAGTGTTGTATTATTCGTAATAATAATTAGATGCGCTATCTAATTATATTGCAATGCAGTTTGTTTGCACCGAGAATAAATGAAACAAAACGAGGTTTGTACATACCTATAATTCTGTACAAAATTGTTTAAAATAATCTACCAACTAATCATTTGTTTCAACAAACTGTACAACAAATCATAAATAAACCATCCTACCCATGAAGAATGTATGTATGTTTCTAACGATAAGTTACGTAAACCTCGTTTGCCGATTGTCTAGATGTTGAATTTTATGCAAGTTACATCAATTAAGTTGATATTTTATATACACATGTAATTGATGCTTACGTCGGTGAAGCCTCCATTTAATTAGATTCAAAGTTATCGTGTTAGTATCACTTTAATTTAATTAAACTAAGCAGTCTCTGTGTGCTTGTAATCTTGAAATACCCAAGAAGATCATATCCTCCAAAGTATCCAAGTTTAAGGGTATTAGTAGGTATGTAGTTTTTTAATTGCACTCAAATCATATCTGATAGTACTCCGGAGTATAATCGTTTGCCAAGTTGCTCAGAAAATTGAAATCCGAGGAACTGTTACTGTTCTCTCCCGGAGTCTGCTGATGCCCGTGCTGCTCATTGCCATAGAACTGATGAAACGAGTTGTAGTTGTCGCTGGAATCCGTTTGCACACTGGTTGGCGGTGTCATAATCGCGCTGGCCATCGCCTGAGCTGAACTAGCTTGGTTCGCTTGGTTCGCGTTATAGATATCCGTGTACACGTAGATGGAACCTTCATTAGGGGTGTTTTGGGCAGGTGGGTATGCGGTCCCATCGTAATATTGCAATTTTCCAGCGCCGGTAGGTGCATGCTGCTGCATGAGACCTGTGTGGTCATTGTTATAGTACGCTTGATCTTGGGTATGTCCTGCTGGGGCAGTGCCAGTTGCTACTGCTGGATGGGCATTATTCATATGGGCCGAGATATCCCCAGCTTCGGTGGGGTACATTGCACCTGCATACGCGGCGTAGTTGTACTCTTGGTACTGTTGGGCGTTATGCTGTTGCTGTGGGTACCCCTCGTGAGTCTTATTGTAGTAGTAATGCTGTTGAGACTGGTACGTTTGGTATGCCTGTCGACGGCGGTTTGCCACTGTTGTGTTGGTTTGGTGATGACTACCAGGGATTTGGGAATGTTGCTGAGCTTGCGCTTGGGTTTGGGCTTGGATTTGTGCTTGAGTCAGCCGACTGTTATACTCTGCGTCCGGATAAATATCCGTAGCACTCTGGTAGTGTTGCAAGTATTGCGGTTTTCTCTCAGCTGCGGCCGATCTGTAATCACTGATGGGGTAGGCTTGGTAGTGACTATTCTGACTTCCCATGCCTCGCGCTGCAAAAGGTGGAATGTTAGGACCTGTAGACCCATTAGGCCCATTTGGTATCGAGATATTGGGACCATTGGGGTTCACATTCTGGATTGTGACCGTTGCCGAGGCAATTGCCGTCGCCGTTGTGGGTGAAGATCTCTGCACATGAGGATACAAGTTACCAGTTGTTATTGCGTTACCGATGGGATTTTGTATTTGATTCTTGATAGCTGCTTTGCCTTTGACAATGGTAGGTTCCACAGGGCTATTGGATAATAAGCCGTCTTTGTGGGCTGCAGTCGGGGAGATTTTCGTCAGAACAGTCTTTCGAGAAAGGGGGTCAAGACGGTCTATCGAGTTCGGCGAATTTCTCCGAGGTTCTAGTTTAATGTTAATGTTGTTGGAGTTGGATAGGGATCCACTGCCCTTTTTACCGACGCGTGGTGAAGAGTGCGAGGTGGTGTCTTCATTCGACCGACTGTCGTCCTCCATTAGTTTATCAAAGGAACCGCTTGACGCCACGCTGCTTGCTCCGTTGCTGTTGTTATTAAAGCTCGTGTTGTTGTTGGTGGCGCTTGGGGTGTTGTTGTTGTTACCACGATTGGATCCCAGATCCGGGACGTCGTCGGGACTTGCACCACACAATGCCGCCGTGGGCATTTCGCATCCCTGACAGCTCTTCTTCGCCAGTTCGTCGTCCAGGTATTTATCAGACAGTTTACCCTTCCCGTCGCTGGCCACCGAGTCTTTATCATCGCCGTCTTCGCCGGATTTGCCCAAACTTTGACGTTTATGCTTCATGCGCCGATTTTGAAACCACACTTTGACCTACAACGCAATTTTTTCAATGAGTATTGGAAGCCAAGTACCGAGGTACAGCGGTATGAATACCTGACGCTCGGTGAGATCTAAAGACGCTGCAATTTCAATTCGACGCGGCCTGCACAAATATTTATTGAAATGAAATTCCTTCTCGAGTTCGAGGAGTTGGGTGTTGGTGTAGGCAGTTCGCAAGCGGCGTGGTAGACCGTTCTCTGTAAAGACATTGCACATTATTAAAACGCTTATCGAACACTGAATGCACATATTATATTATATAAGACCAGCCACCGGTGTGTCACTCCGGCGAGGTGTTGAGTGATCGCCTTGAGACGTATTTTCTAAGAATATGCAAGCCGTGACGACCCTTCCCACAGAAAAACTCTAATTAATCATTCTTAAGTTACATTCTTCTCTCGTTTTTTCTTTTCTTCTCCTTGCCAGTTACATCCTTGGTCTTTATAGATATATTTTCTTAAGTCTTGTCATTGTTACTTTCATTCATTTGATGTTTTCTACGCAAACAAACTTCGTGGTGGTCAAAAGAGTCTCGCAATGATATTTTTACTTCTATTCAAAATTCGCTACAGCTATAGAATAATCAACCACGTTTGAATCCTTTGAGTGATAGGAAATATATGAGGATTTATTAAGCACCAGAGTCGGTCTACGAGCCGGTGTTTGGACAAATTACCATTTTATAATCGCTGTATACCTGTTTCCTTTGCATCCGAATGATGAATATGAATATACGAGTAGGTTGAAGGCTTTCATCGCGTCGCGCGTTCGCATCGAATGAATGAATGAATGACTGAGCGTGAGGCTCATTTATATTCACTGTTGGCCGATTCATTGATTAAGCAACACATTCATGCCTCCAACCGGATGACAATTCAATTTTGTGAAGGGATTAGGACATTTCAGGTGATCTGTTTTGATGGTAGCACCATAGGGATGATAAATATGTAGCGTTTGGGGCAAATCGCACAATAATAAAGCAGAAAGAAATCGAATCGAAGGGAGAGCGAAAAGTTAGTTTGCCGGCATGGCATTACCATAACGGGCGCAGTAACAAGTCTTCGTTAGTGCGTTACTTCTTTTACTTCTTGGTGGCTGCTCTCAAGTAGCGCGCACGCAAAAAGGGAGCGGAGATAAGGAGGAAGTTAAGAACCTTAAAACGCGAAGAAAAAACACACGGGGATGTATGCGCCAAGTGCACATAGGAAGATAGGGGAGGCAGCATAGAGGGATTCGCTTGACAGAAATGAGAAGGCAAAATTCGCGGCGGCGAAGGTGGTCGGAAGATTCGGTCGCGGATGCTGCGAGAAAAACAAATTTCTTGATAATTTGAATATGTGCGCGACTTCTGCTTCCAGCCGGCAGCGCAGGCTAACAAAGTACATGCAAAAGTAGAAAGAAGTAAATCTTCGAAACGATGAACAAGATGTTTTTATCGTTGCGACTCCGGGATTTTCGCGCAGCTGAAACGAATTGCGCGCTGGCGCTGCAGAGTTTACTTCTTTCTTTCCTTCTTTGTCCCATAAACGGACATAAATCTGGCGATTTGGTTTGGTTTGCGTTTAGGTTACATTTGAAAATTTAATTTAATTAAATTGTACCACAACAGGAATTTCTCTTTGGTGGATGATGAAGTCGCCTATAAAAAGCGTCACATACATTTTAAATTTCAACTGAGCAGTTCTCCACCCACCAGCGCGGTATTGCATAAATCTTTTCGCAGATTTCGCGAGCAGCACAGGCGATGGCAGTGGTACTGGCAGTAACTGCGCGCCACCAAGGTCTAACCGTCGTTAGTGCCTGGCGCTCTTCCCCTAGTTAAACGAAATCTTAACTCGGTAATACATCTACTGCATAACCAACCAACTTACCCAACCACTACGCACTGATAGCAACCGCGCATAAAATACGTAAAATTGTTTGGAATTAATAGTCGACGAAAGGAAAAAAGCTGCGAGCAAATATGCAAAATCATATCTGAATTGAAAATTCTGGAATAACTGCCACCGCTTGGCCTAACAAGCAATTTCAACCCCAGTGAGCGCCGAACGTCGATCGCAACTTTCCCGGGCGGGCAGGGACAGTAGGAAATTTCGAGCCCCACATTCACGTCGAATGATTGACGTGTTCCTCATCAGTATTCCGTGCTCGTGATTGGACAGACGGAGCTGTCAATCAAACAAGTGCGGATGTGTGCACAGCGTTCCCGCATGTTTAGCGCCCGCTTGCGCTTGCCTTCGATCCCATATTGCGAATACCGAATTCGGCACTCCGCCCGATTTCAGGCATCAGCTTGACGACTGCCATGCTATGCCCTGCTGATATCCGCATCCTTGTGCACTTCAATGTACTCGCAACCCTATAATACAATACACCCGCTCGCTAAACAACCACCCCTTCGGCTGAAACCATTGGATATTTCCCAAAAAATCTCCGGCTTTGCCAGTGATGAAAACCACAGGACATGTATATTAAAAATCCCAAAATGCAGCAATATTATCTTTCAAGGGTACGAGGAGGCTATAGTTCCATTGATATACCTATTTAATTAATACATACTTTTAGAATGCCCACAATAGACCACTGGGATCTACAAGAAAATGAGATTTGAAACCACGGAGAGATGGAATATTTCAACGCGTTTTACATTTTTCCGGGGGTTGCAAATATGGAATGAAAAAGAAACGGAATATGAACGATTGGTATGGAGCGGAATAAATGAAGCCTGAGCGCGCGAAGCGGCAGCACATTGAAGGGGAGAAATTCAATTCAGTTTTTAAACGATTTTTAAAACCGTTGTGTTTAAGTAAGCGCGCCAAAGTTTGCCTAAACGAGGCGACAAAAAATTCTCTTCCATCAATGATTTCTCAATAAAATTTGAATTTTTGGCAAATTTATTTTGAAATAATTCCGCCCACGATTCATCAAGGAATATAAATGATACCACAATCATTTTTTATCTTTGGGGGAGTATGATATGGATAATGGTAATTGATTTATTCAGGTATTAGATATGTTCTTGTGGGTTTGTTAGTGTTCATAGTGTAACTAAAGTTACACCAAGGCAATATCCAAAGGGAACTGGGGAACCAGTGCCGCAACAAAAAGGAAATACACATCCATTTCGGATGGTTTTTGCTTCCGACTGCTCGCTGGAGGGACGCAT